>PVIY010006596.1:0-67052 GCA_004026745.1 Myrmecophaga tridactyla | reverse complement strand
TGGACCCCTTCTCAGTTATTCCCAATCCTATAAAGTTCATATAAATGAAATTTATTGTACATTTAATTTTATATATTAAATAATATTTTAAAGTCATAGAAGAGCCATCCATAAAATTATGGCCTAAATCCTATGTGAAATTTATAGTAATTTTTCAACGTAAATTATTCCTTCTGAATTCTTATTTTAGGAATTAGGATTCTATTAAAATTTTTTTAATAATGAGATATTTAACTCTCACTAAAATAATGTAATAAATAATAATAATAAACTTAAAATAGTTTTCTTCTTTTCCATAAGTAAAATAATATTTTAAAAATCTTGACATTTAAAATACTTTAACAGTCTTGGCATTTTTCTTCTTATTTTATCTAATGATTAGGGTTAGTGCTTATTTTCAAGCAAGCAGTTATGGCTGTTGACAGAGCTCATGTAGTATGCTAGTTTGAAACTATTGTGTATCCCAGAAAAAAATGTTTTCTTTTCTTAATCCAATCTTTTGGGAGTAGACCTATTGTTTAGGGTGGAAACTTTGATTAGATTGCTTCCATGGAGATGTGACACACCCAATTGTGGGTGTCACCTTTTGATTAGATTGTTTCCATGGAGATATGTCAGAGTCAATTGTGGGTGTGGCCTTTGGATTACATGGAGATGTGACCCCACCCATTTAAGATGGGTCTTGATTAGTTATCGGAGTCCTATAAAAAGGGAGACATTTTGGAAAAGCAAAGTTGCTTCAGAGCTGACATAGACACAGACATTTGGAGATGCCTGAAGTGCTGACAGAGACATTTGGAGATAGAGACAGAAACAGGCCATGTGCTAAGCAAGGACTCACAGAATAGCCAGAAACTAAAGAGAAGAAATCTCTGGCTCTGAGAGATGCTAATCTAAGAGATGAAACCCAGAGTTATGTCCTAGAGCAGCTGAGTGAGGACCCACAGATGCTTAGAAAGAAAGCCACTAGTATCAGAGGCTGGGAAAAATAGGACCAGGAACAAGGACCAGCAGATGCCAGCCATGCCTTCCCATGTGATGGACATTGGCCTTTCTTTGGAGTCAAGGTATCTTTATTTAGATCCTTTAGTTTGGACATTTTTAAGGCCATAGAACTGTAAACTTGTAATTTAATAAATCCCCTTTATACATGCCAGTCCATTTCTGGTATATTACATTCCAGCAGCATTAGCAAACTAAAACATGTGGATTAGGGGCAAGCAGAACAGAATATTTTGTAATAGTTCCCAGCAAGGGTACTTGAAAAAGATTTCCAAACAAGCCTTGACATTTCCAAAGAGAAATTGCTTAAAAGTTAAGAAGAATAATCTGGTAATGGTCTAGTTATATGATCTATATTAGAAATGCACTATGCTGATAAAAAAGCATCAAATATCAGCGATGCTTAATTTGAGAAAAAGTAGTGAAAATGGAAACAGAAGTTGAAATAGATACCTGAGACAGTGAATGATGCAAATGACATGTGAAAAGGTAGAAATGTCCAAGTGGCATGGACTGCATAAGGGTAATGTAAGATCAGTGCTATATGAAAATGCCTAAACACAGACAACTGGAAACCTACAGTTACCCACGGTGTATTAGTTTCCTGGCTGCTAAAACAAATACAATACAATGGGTTGGCTTAACAGCAGGAATTTACTGGCTCACAGTTTCAGAGATTAGAAGGCTCTTTTCCTTCTGGGGTTGGTGTTTTTGGCTGGCTGGCTGGCAATCTTTGGGGTTCCTTGGCTTTTCTATCACATCGAAAAGCAAATGGTGGTGTCTTCTTTTTCTTTAGGGTTCCATTGATTTCCAGCTTCTAGCTGTTCCCCATGGCTTCTCTCTGTGTCTTTCACTCTGTTTATAAAGGATTCCAGTAATGTGGATTAATGTCCAACCTAATTCATGAGGGCCACACCTTAACTGAAGTATCATTGTGAAGAGATCTTATTTACGAGGCTACAACCACCAGAATGTTGACTAAGATGGAAAAAATGTCCAAACTTCGGTATGCAATTCAATCCACTACACAAGGGAGTAGGTTGGACACATAGTCCCATTCCTGGGTGGTGGTCCTATATGGTTACATCATCGGTGGGATTGTGTGTGTGTGTGCGTGTGTGTGTAGACAACCTATGGGTAAATTTCCTGCTCTCTATCCTCTTTCTGACAGTCTGTCTCAAGTAGTCAACCCAGCTGGAGAGTGGATGACCCCCATTTGTTTTTCTCATTGGAAGCTGGATGAAGGAGTCTTCTGCTGTGAGTAGCAATAGCCCATAACCGAGGTTTGATGAAAGGCTGGAGGAGCATATTCTCATTAAACTGAGGATTAGAAAAACCATCCAGGCTATAGGGCTTCTCAACAGTCCAGCAGTTCCATTTCTGTTATTTTAAATTTTTCATGCAAAGATTGGGCACTTAACATGCTTCAAAGCACTTTCACATGCACCATTTGGATGCAGCTTAGTAAGTGAATGAGTTTCACTTCCTTCCACAGGCCCTAGGATTCTGTGGGAATTTCTTACATCCACACACAGCTTAAACCACAGTTGACGGATTTATTGATTTTATTTATTAGTGATCTGGTTAACATTTTGTTAAGATTTATCTATATAATATTTAGATGAAAGGGATGTAGTGTTGCAATAGTTTGCCAAACCCTAATGTGGTGAGTTAAAAGCATGGATTAGAATCCTGGCTCTACCACTTACCAGCAGCGTGGTCTTGGGTGGTTTAGTCCATCCAAGCCTCAAATTATCCATCTGTGAAATTAGGGTAATAATACCTCCCAGGGTTGTTTTGAGGACATAAAATCGCTTACAATACCTGACACATAGACAACACTGAATACGTAATGGCAGAAATTAATGCTCTTGCTATAATTAGAAATTGAGGAAGGATCTGGAAGAGTCTCCAGCATTCTGGGGCCATAGTGGTCTTTTGATCTGGCTTTAGCACAGAACAGTGTCTGGTCTGTGATGTGTTTTTGGGACTAGTCATAGACCCCCTCTACAAAGGCCTGGAGTGTTTGAAGCAGGAAAAGAAACTTACAGCCACACAGTTGGGGAAGCAAGAAGTAGACTCTGGGGAAGCACAAGACTTAACATTTTTTTGTTTCTGTTTAGGGGTCCACACCAACTAAATGTGTATGACTTCCATGCTTTAAAATTTATTGCAATAGCCCTGACACCATGACATAGTTTGCTTTTGACACTTTTTTTTTTACTGGACTAAATTGGATGAGCGGGGTTTTAGAAAAAATCAGCAGTCTAAGAGAGCCAAAAAAAGCCCTAGGCAAATAGTTAAAGGATGCATTTTAGTTTTGTAAATTATATTTAATGTTGACTGGTTAAGACATAAGACAATTTACAGATGCCATAATAGCTACTATTCATCACTTTGCTTACATTTTTATTTTCATTCCCATAGTGCATTGCAAGGCAAGTATTGCTAACCATATTTTGGATACAAAGACACTGTGGATCAAAGAGTTTAATTGCTTGCCCAAAAAACAGAAGTCAGAAAGTAGCAGAGCCTTTCTTAGAACTCAGGTCTATCTGGTCCTAAAGCTCACCCTCCTTTTGCTCTAGCACAATCTCAGTTGCCCAGAAAATGGCAGAATCCTAGAAGACGGAAGCCCCACTACCCCCTCGGGGACCAAAAGTCTGTGTTGGTGGGACCTGTAGCTACACTTTCTCAGGTGCACCCTCCAGTGTCACCTTGAGATCTCTTCTGGGAGGATGGATCAAAGATGGGGATCAGACAGGTGCAGAGGCAGTATCTTCCTCTGGTTGAGTCATAGGACTCTAAGGAGAGAAACTCACTTTTCTCATTCTCTTCTCACTATTCCTCCAGTACCTGGTCTTCTTTAAGAACTTAATACAGTCTTTATTGAGAAAACCAGAATTCCAGACCCAAAGTAATTCAATGTTAGTACTTGAGAACCATCCCTGTGGCACAGTTCTGTTAATTTATTTAGTAAAAATCTGTATTTACATTAATGTTATGATATAAAGTGCTACATTTTAAATGAAATGGGAATACACACTCTACTAGATGTATGTAGATTTGGTGGTGAGGGAATCAGACCCTTTCCTTTGTGGTTGGCCCAGATGTATGATGTTTCTGTAAGAGGATAATTACCATGGAATAACTTTTTTTTTCACCCTTGGAAAACAGTCAACTTCTATCACTGTTCTGAAGAATGGCCATCAAAGGTTCAGACTAAATGGAAAGGTTAGTGCCCAGTGCTGAGCCTAAATCTTGATCTTGGTTTGCAAATTAACATTAAGAGAGTACCCCTGGTCTGAAGAGAAAAGTGTGGTGAAGAGCAGAGATTGGTTGGTGCTGCCACCTACAGCCATGCTGCCTGTGGCCAGCTGCTGAGCATGCACATAATATCCTGATAGTTATGAAATGACTCCAGCAGAAATACAGCCCTGTGCTGTGGCAACCAGGTGCCTGCTTAGCAGGTCTGACACTGGAAGGGTTTTGCTTTGCTTTTTAGCTGGGATCCCATCAAATATAGGTTGTTGCCACTTCAAAGAGCTCATGATGGTTATTATTTCCAAAGTAACTTGAAAAGTAATGTGAGAAAGATGTTGCCATAGAAGAAAACTATAGACCCAGGTCAAAGAGCACTCTGCTTGTAAAGTTCACTACAGATCTGAGTAAACAGACAATGCTAGTCCTGGGATAATAAATAACAATTAAATCAATTGATAAAGAGCTTCCTTAAAGCCACCATAGACTGTGTGCAAATGTGAAGGCCAAGAACTTACAACCAATGGTAGGAAAAACCCTAATGGAACATTGAGAAAGGGTACAGCTTTGTGTTCAAGTTATTGCTTTACAATTATTTTTCCATTATGTGAGTGATCCTTATCCAAAGATGAGCTTTTCTTTTTTTCTTCAAAAAGTCCCATGTTAAAATATTCAACAAAGGCACTGTGTGCCCCCAAATCTGGTCAGATTCAATGGAAAGTGGAGGCGTTTAATGGGAAAAGGGTCAGTCCTCCCTTTGAAACTGAGGGCATGATACAAGTGGCAGGTTATGGGCAAGAACTTAAAACAAAAATCAGGCAGACCATCTGTATTAGTTAGGGTTCTCTAGAGAAATAGAATCAACAGGGAACACTCGCAAATATAAAATTAATAAAAGTGTCTCACGTGACTGAGGGAACACAGAGTCCAAAATCCACAGGACAGGCTGTGAAGCTGGTGATTCTGATGGAAGGTCTGGATGAACTCCACAGGAGAGGCTCAGCAGCCAAAGCAGGAAGAGAGCCTGTCTCTTCTGAATCCTCCTTAAAAGGCTTCCAGTGATTAGATTGAGCATCACTCATTGCAGAAGACACTCCCCTTGGCTGATTACAAATGGAATCAGCTGTGGATGCAGCTGATGTGATCATGATCTAATTCTATGAAATGTCCTCATTGCAACAGACAGGCCAACACTTGCCCAACCAGACAAACAGGTACCACCAGTTGGCCAAGTTGACACATGAACCTGACCATGACACCATGTAACCAATTTAATTGTTTAAGGCAGCTAGTCAGAGAGGGAGTATCCAGCTATGAATGAGGCAAAGGCAGAGAATCTTAGAAAAACGTTGAGAGAAGTAGTTTCTGAGTAGCAGCTGTTCAGGGAAGGTGGAAGGAAATGAACCTGTGAAAGAAACTGTAGTTTCATAATATGAACCTGAGGCTTCAGAGCTTGGTGGTGGAAGGACACCTGGATGGCATGACCTGGACAGCCTGACAAATACAGCATGAAGTATTTCCATGGTTTATTACTAGACAACAGACCCCTGACAATGCAACAATGATTGATTATTTTACCCAGGTTTGCAGTATGGGTAGTTCTGCTGGTGGCAGCTGGGGACAATCAGGAGGCTAAAGTCATCTGATAGTTCCACTGGGGATTAGGTGTCCAATCTCATAGGATGAGTGCCTAACAGAACCGGCAGTGGGTACTGCCTATTGGCTAGGACAATTAATTCTTCTTCATGTGATTCTCATCCTTCAGTAGTCTAAATCCAGCTTCTTCACAGTGTACTTGCCTCAGGTTTCCAAAACGGAAAGAGCAGAATCTGCACAATCTTTTCAGAACTAGGCTTTGCAATGGACACAATATTTCTTACATATTCCATTGGTCAAAGAAATTTATAAATTCAGTCCAGTTTCAAGGGTCTATTACTGGTAGAAAGAGTGGGAACAACAAATTGCAGAGGAGGATGGATGCAGGGAGTTGTGATTCAGGGAGACCATCATTATAGCAATCTCTCACATGGAGTTTTGGATTAAAATGGCCTGTTTCCTTCAGAAATATGCATTATATTATATAGATAGTTCTTATTCTCTCTTTTTATTTAATTAATATCATATAGTTCTTTTAAATTTTATTCAATAAGCACTTGTGAGGCACCTATTATATTCTAAGCATTGCATTAGATGGTGGGTGTCTTAATTTGCTAGGGCTGCTATAAAGAACACAGACTGGTTGACTAAAACACTAGGAACTGACTTTCTCATTGTTAGGGAGGCTATAAGTCCAAAATCAACATGTCAGCCAGATCATGATTTCCCCAAAGTCTGTAACATATTGGTGTTGGCTTGTGGTGATCCATAATTCAACCTCTACTTCTGTCACATGACTGTGTCTTTCTGTCTCTTACTCCTGTCTGTGTCCAAATTTCCTTGGTCATAAAGAGTCCACTCAAGGCCTCCCCTTGACTAATAACATTTTCAAAATTTTTTTTTTTTTACAATTGGGTTCACATTCACAGGACAGGGGTTTGGACTTGAACATACCTTTGGGGGACATGATTTAAGCCATATCATTGGAGATATGATATGGTGACAAAGACCTTTTCCATCTTCAAGAAATGTTCTCTTTATAACCTATAAAATCAGAAGACTAGAATGTGGGTTGGATAAGAAGGGGGAGAAATACCACCACACAGATCATGTAGGAGGGATGGCAGTAGAAAGTCAGAAGGCAGGGTGCAAAGAAGCAGAATCACAACGCTTGAATTTTCCAAAAGCTTCCTGTAAAGAAGGATTTTGTTCTTCTTAACATAAACTTAATTTTTCTTTTTTATTTCCCCAGGAATAACCTGACTTCAATGAAAAGAAATGTCAGGGCTGGAAGTTCTTGGTCCTAGTGGGGAGTAGTTTTCATGCTCTGGATGTATCTCCTAGAGAAAGGAAATGTCCAATGATGACTCAAAAGTATAAAAAGCTAAATGCAGGTGATTCATGACGTTTCTTAGGCTCACAATTAATGCCAAACAAGTCCATCTCAACAACTGTGCCCCGAGTCTACTCTCCTGGAGCAATTTCATATGTAGATGTGGCCATGACATTTTTCCTGGGAATGGGGATGAAGGGAGAGTCTCCTGTACTGGCAAATCTGTTTGGTACAAACTTGCCATATTGCTTGTCTGACTTTGAAGTGAAATAGAGAGAACAGAGCCCAGATTCTTTTTTTCTTTTTTTCTTTTTTTAAGCAGATGTGGCTGATAGGGTACCATCCACTCAACTATGAAGCAGCAAACTTCATTGCCTAAAAACAAGCAAAATCTCATTGTCTCTCAAATCTCCTGCTGTATGGTGTATAAAAAGGTCTTTAAAAATGTGCTCTCAGCTGGCCCATTGGAAATTAAAACTGATAGTGATATCTTAAATAACCCTCTGTTTCCATAGCACTTAATTTTGGAAGCTCAAGGTTTTCTGGGCTTCCTTTGTGAATCCTTGGAATATTTTTTCTGAGCAGATGGAGAAAAGGACTGTCATTACTAAAAACACTAATATATATTATGCTAACTATACTGAGAAACAACCCGGTACATTTTTTGACCTAAGTGTGCCCTCATGTACTTTGTACTGATGTTATGATGAACATAAGTGGGTGCCCATGTCCTCTGAAATCATGATTGTGTTTCCCACAGCCTTTCAGAACATCTGCTCGTGCTACCCAAACAGATCCTGGTGTAATTAGGCAGTTTTAATATAAATGTTTTAGTGAAGCATGAGATTCTCATCTGATTACTTTGCTGTTGCAGAAAAACAGGGCTTAATTTAACATTAAGCCTATAATTAGCAAATAGTGCTCTTTTGCTAGGGTAAGCTAAATCTCTTGCATTGACAATGACATATTCAGAATAGAAATTAAACTAGAAAATCATAACTCTATTTTAGAGTACCACATTAAGTCAATCTCATGGAAATGTTTACAAAAACATAAATATAAATCACAAAATACTGTAACATTTTTTTCATACTGGAATTGTCCACTCCTTCCATTTTATTTATTTGTTTAAATGCACTTGCTGGGAGTATGTGGATATTAGATAGTCTATGTATTTCATTCATTCAAGACAGTAGAGGTATATAGAATATAATTAGGCCCAAATTCTCATCCTGATGTGTGGTCTCTTTACATAGAACAAAAAGACCCAACATCTTTTATCTTTCAAGTAGGGGAAACAGATTTGGCCAGACAGATGTCTTAGAGCCCTTGGGTATTTGTTCCTGCATATTGCAGTAAGGACTTTTGTTAATTACCAGGGCAATAAACTGCTCATAAGAGTCACAGATTGAGGTCTGAGCAGAGGCTGCAATCCTTTTCTGCAGATTTTGGCAATGACAAGATCCAGTATATCACAGGGGAGTGATTGGGCCATAGTGATGGACAAGGTCATTATAGAGAGGAGACCAAGAAACTGATGGGTCAGGGTGTTGCATGAATCATTTGTGTAGTAAATTGAAATTTCTCAGGATGAAGTCAGGAGAGAGTCTCAATACTAAGGAAGGAAAAACAGTGACCCATTATTTGTAATCACCAAGATATATAGGGAACTGACATACAGCAACAATGAAGGGTTATGAGTGTTACTATTTTTTGACATGATCTTCAGAACTGCAGGGTTTGTTTTAGAGAAAAGGATGGAGTGGGAAGAGGTAACAAGAAGGATGTCTACCTGTCCTCAAGGAGAGAAAAAAGAGCTGCTTCTTGAGAAGGTTACAGGGGAAGTAGTATCTTCAAGGAGATCAAGAAGGCAAAAATTTAAAGATAAATTTGAGAATATGGGGGATTTTACTGATGATGGATGATGAGTTCCAGAGGGCGCAGTGGGGGGATCTCTGGAATTAGAGATGGAGATCATTGAGAGAAGGAGAAAGAAAGGGATGTGTAGAACTTTACAGGAATTGGGGACAGGAGGTTAGATGAAGGATGAGTGGGAGTCTGGGGATTCCAGTTCTGCTGATGAAAACAGAAATAAAGGGCATAAAAGTTTTGTTCCCACAGATAATCAAGACATAGAGTGCAGTGTTGGGGGCGTGGCAAGTATACATTTCCAGTGCTCTGTCTTCATCTCTGATGAGGGTGTGGAAAGTCTAACAGAGAAGAGTCCTATATTGAGAATGTTGCTTTACCTGCAGTCATTCTGGTGGGGTGGGGCAGGGGGGCATATGCCCGTCATCTTGACATCTACTGATGGAAGGGAAACTCTGAGGGAAGTCTGGTGTACACCATGCCACCAGGCTTTTTCACCCTGATGATGGGATAGGAGTTCTATTTGGAAGTGGCCTCATATCAGTGCCCTGGCTCATTCCAGCCCCTCAGAAGGGCTGCCAGAATTGTCCAGAATTTAAACTATTCAAGTTCATAGGACCATAGAATGTTTAAGATATAAAGGACTTAGAAAAATTTCAGGTTCAAACCTTTAGTTTCTCAAGTGAGAAAACTGAGGCCAAGAAGGATTAATTGTCTTGACTGAGGTCTTCCATGTTGAAAGTGAGGATTTTAACTAGATATCTCAATTTCTGGCCTGTGACTTTCAAGTTCTAATTGCCTCATTGGTGCTTAAATGTTTATAGTATTAATTATTAAAAAAATTGTCTAGTTATAAAATGTACAAACACTTTATTACACAAACAAATTTTCTTTTAAAACTTGTTAGTGCTTTTTAAAACATGTTTTTCATCTCTTCTACTGTGACTTTCATTCCCATAAGTTCTGTAATTTGTTTTTTCAGACTTTTGATTTCTTTTTTTTGTTCATTCCTTGCCTTCTTTATATCCTCCCTCAACTCATTGATTTGATTTTTGATGAGGTTTTCCATGTCTGTTTGAACATTCTGAATTAATTGTTTCAACTCTTGTATCTCATTTGAATTATTGGTTTGTTCCTTTGGGCCATAGCTTCAATTTTCCTAGTGTGATTCGTTATTTTTTGCTGGCGTCTAGGCATTTAATTACCTTAATTAGTTTATTCTAGAGACTGTTTTCACTTCTTTTACCTAGGATTTTCTTACTGGATGACTTTGTTGTCTATCTGTTCTTCGATATTCAGTTCAGCTTATTCTGGACCACTAGCTTAGTTTTGTTTAACAGAGCAGAATTTTTCAGTTTTTGTTTTCTTGTTTCTTACCCTGTCATCTGTATGGTGCCTTTTCCCCACCACCCTTAGGAGGGTCTACTTAGGTATTATAGACCCCAGCCAGATTTTCCCAGACCAAACTGGCCTCCTACCAGGAGGCAAGAGTCACCTGCGTCAGTTTTCTGTGAGTTCAAAGCAAGTTCAAAGACTTTCCTGTGAAGTCTCCGGACTCTGTGTTTTTCCTGTCCTGCCCAGTATGTGGCGCTTGTCTGCCTGCAGGTCCCACCAGCATAAGGTGATGTGGTACCTTTAACTTCAGCAGACCCTCCCTTCTGGAGATGTGGTGGAGACAGAGAAGAGGCTGTAGACTGGCTTTAATTGCTTCAAATTTCCAAATGCTGGGGTCTGAATTCCTTGAAGGGGGGAACCCACCTGACCTGGGTCCCACTCCTCTCCTGGGGAAGGCACAGTCTCCAGACAAGATCTCCAACAAGCTTGTTTCTGCCTAGGCCTGGGGCAGTTGCAGCCTGAGATGTCCTAGTGCTGTATCCTAAGGCAGTCCAGCTTTTGTAGAAACACAGCCACACACACCAAAAAAGAGAAAGAGAAAAATCCTTCTCAGAGCAGGACCCCCGTTTCTCAGGTTTGCCAATCAAGAGCATAACTTGGTATGCTGCTTTGTGCACCTTCAGATCCTATGTGCCCCCTCCTTTCCTTCAGAGCCCAGACCCTTTCAAGTATTATGTGATGTCCAATCCAAAAAAACCTGTTTCTTTTTTTCTTTTTCCATCAGCCCTGCCCCCTCGGTGCAGGGGCAAAAATCAGCAACCTCTGCTTTGACCAGGTTTAGTTGAGCTGGGGGTCTATTTTTAGTAATCAGAATTTGTGAATTAATTCTAGAATTGAAGCTTAGTTGCTCTCAGCCCCTGCTTCTGGTTAAGTCTCTTTCCTTTCCCCTCTGGGAAGCAGCCTGTCGGGGAGGGGTGCAGGCTGCCATGGCTTGGGGAACTCATGGTTCTGGGGGGACTCGCAGCTGGTCCAGCTGGTCCAGACTAGGGTACACTGTGTGTCTGGTCACTGACGTGGCCCCAGCAGTTGTTCTGTACTGTTCTTGTCTATTTAGTGGCTGTTTTGGAGGACAAACTAAATCCCATGACTCTCTAAGCCGCCATCTTGACCCTCTTTCGTAAAACATGTTTTTATTGTTAAATATAACATATATACAAAGAAAAGAAGAAACACAATGGTTTTCAAAGTACACTTCCACAAGTAGATACAGAACAGATTTCAGAGTTTGTTATGGGTTACCATTCCACTATTTCAGATTTTTCCTTCTAGGTGCTCCAAAACACTGGAGGCTAGAAAAAAAATTTTTTTCTTTTTCGTGAAAAATAACATATATACAAAAAAAGCAATATATTTCAAAGTATTTTGCAACAATTAGTTGTAGAACAGATTTCGGAGTTTGGTATGGGTTACAATTCCACCATTTTAGGTTTTTATTTCTAGCTTCTCTAAGACACTGGAGACTAAAAGAAATATCAATATAATGGCTCAGCATTCATACTTGTTTGTTAAATCCTACCTTCTCTGTATAACTTCACCATCACTTTTGATCTTTCTCCCAGTCTTTAGGGGTATTTGGGCTATGCCCAATTATAACTTTTTCATGTTGGAAGGGGCTGTTGATAATATGGGTTATGGGGAGGAACTAGCTGATGTTCTGGATAGGCTGGCCTCTCTACATTTCAGGACTTATCTGGTCCAGGGACCCATTCGGACGTTGTTGATTTCTGGGATGTTACCCTAGTGCATTGAACCTTTGTTCTTATATGATGGTTGGGGTTTGGCAAGCTATGATAGGTAGCAATGTCTAACTGATGCTTATGTAAGATTGACCTCCAGAGTGATCTCAACTCTATTTGAACTCTCTCAGCCACTGATACTTTATTAGTTACACTTCTTTCCCCCTTTTTGGTCAGGATGGAATTGTTGATCCCACAGCTCCAGGGCAAAACTTGTTAGTGCTTTTATAGCATGAATAGTAAGTTTGCTTATATTCCAAGCATTCCTTACAGAATGTAAAAATCCGTTCCATGGACATTAGCGTGTGTTTAACATGCTCCTCTTCCAGGACACAAAGGGTGAGAGCGGAGTGTGAAGTTGAAGTTTCCATGGGGGTGGCACCTTAAGGAAGTCTTCGGGATTGTGAGGGTTGTGTTAAAGGTTTCTTTCAATATCTCTGGAAGCATGTAGCTAGGTGAATGAAACTTAAGACAGTCTGTTTACTGAAATAAGCCAGAAACGAAAAGACAAATATTATAATGCCTCATTAATATGGACTAACTACAATGAGAAAACTCTGAGAACTGAATTCAAGATCCTAGGCTTATAATTAGGGGACATTTAAAGGTTACTAAATTGTAAGTTCTTACATTAGCCAAATCTATACCTGAGTTGTAAAGGTTATTTCTAAATCCTGAGATGCTAAGCTCTTCGTGTGTAACCTGAGACTCAGAGCTAGAGTTCTGCAGCTCTGAAAGTCAGCATTACCCCATATAGCAACTGTTTAAATAGCTGAAAAAGTGACCAGACTTCAATTAGAGATATGAATGAAGCTGATCTAGTTAGGATTAAGCTAAATCAGACTAAAGAGTAAAGGATGATACTGACTGTGTTTTAAAACTTCATCTTCCATGTGAAACCCAAGGAAAAGGTGCTTATTTGGTACAAAATTTATATTTTCTGTAGCACACTATTTTTTTGGGGATATTAGAGAATCATACACAATGAGTTAGGGAAACAGTATAGACTGGTTGACAAGTTTGCCTTTTCCACAGGTTACATACATATGTGCCAGTATGACTTAGTATAACTTAATTCATGTCCAAAACTTACCTATATATACCAAGTTTTTTTTTAAGTCAACATGTGAAAAATTCAGCCTATAGAGCAATGAGTATAAAATGATATAATTTATATAAAAAATCCATACTCATGGAAAACTATAATGTGTATATATATATGATAGGTGCATTAGTTCCCTAGAGAAACAGAACCAACAGGATATATCTGTAGATATGAGGTTTATAAAAGTGTCTCACACAACTGTAGGGATGTAGGAATCCAAAATCTGTAGGGCAGGTCACAAGCTGGCAGCTCCAATGAAAGTCTTCAACAAACCCCCAGGAAAGGCTGGCTGGCTTAAATCTGTTGCACACTATTTAATTTACCTTGTATGATCAGTTTATTTGAACACCCTAATTACATGGAATCTTGAATAGGGAACGAGATCTTGGTTTTTACAGGTTAGTGTGATACCCTGAAACATCCTAGGGTAATCTGGGAAGAAAATAAAAAAGTATTTGCAAAGTCCCCTTGAGAGACTGAGGGAAAAAATTGAAATATTAAACTTCCCCACCTGGGGAATTCTTGATATTTTTGCAAGCATTTGGGTACAACCAATTTAATAAGCCAAACCCCCGATCTTGGGGCTTGCCATTATGAAACATTTTTGCAAAGGAGAAGATAAGCCTACTTATAATTATGCTTACGAGTTACCCCCAGAGAACCTCTTTTGTTGCTCGATGTGGCCTTTCTCTCTAAGTCAACTCTGCAGGTGAACTCAATGCCCTCCCCCTAATGAGGGGTCTGACTCTGGGGTGTAAATCTCCCCGCAAACGTGGGACATGAGTTCCAGGGATGAACCTGGTCCTGGCATTGTGGGATTGGCCAAAAGGGGGAAGAGAAATGAAATAAAATAAAGTTTTAGTAACTGAGAGATTTCAAATAAAGTCTAGAGGTCATTCTGGAGGTTAATCTTATTCACTATATAGATACCCCTTTTATTCTAGTTTTTAGTATATTAGAATAACTAGAGGAAATACCTGAAACTATCGAACTGTAATCCAGTAGCCTTGGTTCTTGAAGATGATTGTGTAATTATATAGCTTTCACAGTGTGATGTGTCATTTTTTTTTTTTTTTCTGCATGTGGAGGCACTGGGAAACAAACCCGGGTCTCTGGCATGGCAGGCGGGAACTCTGCCTGCTGAGCCACCGTGGCCCTGACGTGTGATTCTGAAAACCCTGTGAGTAAGAAAATAAAGACAATCAATAATGGGGGCTGGATAAGGGGTATGGGCTGTTTGGGGTGTTCTTTTTTATTTTTATTCTTATGTTTATGTTTTTAGAGTAATGAAAATATTAAAAAATGATTGTGGTGATGAATGCGTAGCTATATGATGATGCTGTGAACTACTGATCGTACACTTTGGATGATTATATGGTATGTGAGTATGTTTCAATAAAATTGCATAAAAATATCTCTGGAGGTATGAAAGATATGAGGAGTCGGCATTCCAGCATTTTATACCTGGGTTTCTTTCTTCTATTGTTTTTTACTCCCTCTTGAGAAGCTTATTCCTGGGTAACATGAGATTTTAGTACAATTGTTTAGAACAACAATAGATAATCTTGACTGGTATGCTATTCACCTGAGGCATCAGGAGAGTTACATGTTAAAATTCAGCATATTTCTGCATTTGAAATCCATCTGTTCCTTTGCAGGAGGGATTCAAACATATGGGGTAAAGAGAGATAGAGTGTATCACAAATAAAGGATTACAAAGAATCAGGTGGTATAATTTATGTTACTTCTTAAATAACAGCTTTGTTGAGCCATAATTCACATATATAAAATGCATGTATTTGAAGTATGAAATCCATGGCTTTTAGTACATTCATTTAGTTGCACACCCATCACCACTATATAATGTTAGAACACATTGTCATCACTTCAAAAAGAAGCCCCATACCTATTAGCAATCATTTCCCTCTACCTCTGCTCTCAGCACAAATCTACTCTTGTCTCTATGGATTTTCTTATTCTATACATTTCATTAATGGAATCAGATAATAGGTAGCCTTTTGTGTACAAGTTTCTGGGTTGATACATGTTTTCATTACTCTTGGATGTATACCTAGCAGTGGGATTATTAGGTTATATGGTAACTGTGTTTAACTTTTTTGGGAACTGCCAAACTGTTTTCCAAAGCAGCTGCACCATTTTGTTTGCCCATCAGCAATGTCTAAAGGTTCCAATTTCTCAAATTCTTGTCATAATTTATTATCTTTTAAAAAATTTTTTAGTCATCCTAGTGGGTGGTTTGATATGCATTTTGTTGTGGTTTGATATGCACCTCCCTGATGACTAAAGATGTTGGGCATCTTTTGTATGCTCATTGGCACTTGTGCATCTTTTATTGAGAAATGTTTATTGAAATTATTTGTCTATTTTAAAAATTGGCTTATTTGTCTTTTTATTATTGATTTGTAGGAATTCCTTATATAATTTATATAATAGATTCTTATAAGATATATAATTTGCAAATATTTACTCCCCTCCTGTGGTTTCATTTTCACTTTCTCGATATGTTTATAATTGTTATATATTCTTGAGAGAGTGATCTTTTTATCATTATAAAAGTCCTTTGTTGTCTTTAGTAACAATTTTTAGCTTAAAGGTTATTTTGTCTGATTTTCTCATAGCCACTCCAGTTCTCATTTGGTTACCATTTAAATGGTTATCTTTTTTTCATCTCTTTGCTATCAACCTATTTGTGTCTTTAAATCTAATGTATTAATCTATTCCTCCTGACTCTGGTTTCTTGATTGAGGTGTTTAATCCATTTATATATAATATAATTACTGATAAGGTAAGATTTATGTTTGCCATTTTGCAGTTTGTTTTCTATACATTTCTTATCTTTTTTCCTTTATTTCTCCATTACTGTCTCTTTTTGTTAAATAAATATTGTCTAGAGTACCATCTAATTTCCTTCTGTTTCTTATATTTTTTGAGTTATTTTCTTAGTCCCAGGGACTACAAATAATATGCTAATGTAAAAAAGTTTAGCCCATTTTAATACCAATTTAATTTCTATAATATACAAAAACTTTACTATAATACAGTTCTGTCCCCTAATTTTTCCTTTTTTTGGTGCTTTCTCTTATACAAATTATATCTTTTTACATTATAAGTTCATCAGGAGACTTGTATAATTATTACTTTATGTAGTTTTCTTTTACATCAGAGAGGAGAACAAAAGAGGAACTGACAAAATACATTTATATAGTGTTCTAGTTTGCTAGCTGCCGGAATGCAATATACCAGAAACGGAACGGCTTTTAAAAGGGGGAATTTAATGAGTTGCTAGTTTACAGTTCTAAGGCTGAGAAAATGTCCCAATCAAAACAAGTCTATAGAAATGTCCAATCTAAGACATCCAGGGAAAGATACCTTGGTTCAAGAAGGCCGATGAAGTTCAGGGTTTCTCTCTCAAGTGAGAAGGCGCATGGCAAACACAGTCAGGGCTTCTCTCTTGGCTGGAATGGCACATGGTGAGTATGGCGTCATCTGCTAACTTTCTCTCCTGGCTTCTGGTTTCATGAAGCTCCCTGGGAGGCATTTTCCTTCTTCATCTCCAAAGGTCACTGGCTGG
Organism: Myrmecophaga tridactyla; assembly: GCA_004026745.1. NCBI lineage: Eukaryota > Metazoa > Chordata > Mammalia > Pilosa > Myrmecophagidae > Myrmecophaga > Myrmecophaga tridactyla. The sequence goes on along the minus strand of PVIY010006596.1, from coordinate 50,163 downwards.
TGGACTCTCTGCTTCGTGGTGCTGCAGCATTCTCTGCTCTCTCTGACTCTCTCATTCTCCAAAATATTTCCTCTTTTATAGGACTCCAATAAACCAATCAAGACCCACTCAAATGGGTGGAGACATGTCATCCCCTAATCCAGTTTAACAACCATTCTTGACTAAATCACATCAACCAGGGAGATGATCTCAGTACAGTTTCAAACATACAGTATTTAAAAGAGATTGATTTATATTAAAACATGGCTTTTCTTAGGGGGCTTATCTTCCTTTCAAACCAGCACATATAGTCTTTATTTTTTATTTTTTGCATGGGCAAGCTCCAGGAATTGAACCCTGGTCTCTGGCATGGCCAGGTGAGAATTCTTGCCACTGAACCACTGCTGCACCACCTTATATTCTCTCTCTTTTTTTTTTTTTTTTAAATATGGAACGCTTCACGAATTTGCGTGTCATCCTTGCACAGGGGCCATTGTAATCTTCTCTGTATCGTTCCAATTTTAGTATATGTGCTGCTGCCGAAGCGAGCACTCCACCTTATATTCTTTTATTTTTACCTATGTAGGTACCTGTGCTATTTATACTTTCAGGTGATTTGACTTACATTTTAGGATCTATTATTTCAGTTTAAAAGGAATCCTTTTAGTATGTTTTGTAGGCCAACATTGCTAACAGAAAATCCTGTCAATTTTTGTTTATTTGGGAAGATCTTAATTTCTCTTTAATTTGTGAAAGGTAGTTTGTTGAACATAGCATTCTTGACTGGAGATCTTTCTTTCAGCACTTTGAACATGTTATTTCACTGCCTTCTGTCTTCCACGGTTTCTGATGGGAAGTCATCTGTTAATCTTATTGGGGATCCACTGTAAATAATGAGTTGGTTTTTTCTTGCTGTTTTCAAGAGTTTTTTTTTTTTTTTTTTTGTCTTCACTTTTTGATGGCTTGAGTATCTGTCAAGGTGTAAGTTTCTTTGAGTTTATCATCCTTGGAGTTTATTGAGACCCAGATTTATAGGTGAAAAATTTTCACCAAATTTGTAAAGTTTTTGGATATTATTTCTACAAGGATTCTTTCTTCTCCTTCCTCTCTCTCCCTTCCTTTTGGAAGGAAGGTCCTGTTATACATATGTTGGTATGTTTGATTGAGTCCCACAGATGTCTCAGGCTCTGTTCATTCTTTTTTCTTTCTGTTTCCCACAGCTTAGCTATCTTCAAGTTCACTGATTAGTTCTTCTGCCGACTTGCATCTGCTTTGAGACATTCTAGTGAATTTTTCGTTTTCATTTATTGTAGTTTTCAACTCCAGAACTTTTATTTGATTCTATTTTTTAAAAAAATTATTTCTATCTTTTTATTGACATCCTTATTTGATGAGACATCATTCCCATAATTTCGTTTAATTCTTTAGACGTGGTTTACTTTAGTCTTTTTTTTCATAATTAAATGGAGGTATATTCATCCAGTGGAGTACCATACAACAATAAAAATGAATGAGCTATAGCATACAATATGGATAGATGTAATAAGTTTTGGTGAAAGAAATGAGACACGGATTGATACATTTACCTCAAGTTCAAAAGCAGACACACTAAACTATGTTGGATGAAAATTCATACAGGGGATAATTCTCAAGGCCCTCTGCTGAGATCGTGGCTCCACAGGGGGTAGGGGAGCATGAGGATGGAGCAGTTGTCTGGTCTGCTCTCCTGGACACTGAATAGAGTCCTGTGGCTCTCAGTCTTTCTGAGCTGGAGCTGCCCAGCAGCCCAAATCATGGAAGAGAAACTGCTAGAGGTTTATGATTTGAATTATCTGGGACCCAGAGAAGCCCAATACTTTAGAAGTCATTGCTCTTTGCGACTCTTATTGGGCTTAAGAGTAAAACTTGAGCAGTGTTTACACTTAAATACAAGTTGGAAATCTACATTTCTGAAGGAACGACTCTACAGAAGAGGACATCAACAAGTAGATAAAGGACAAACAGTGAGTGGCAGCTGCCTTGGAGGATCACAACTTATGGAAAATCATAGGAAATGTGTTCTTGAATCTGGTCAATAGCTGTCTTAAGAGATGCTGAACTATAATTGTTTGACATATTTGTTTAAACTCTGTAAAAGACTCTAGTTTAATAACTAGGTGATTTGTACCTCAAAGCATTTTTTAAAATGATCATTTCCAAGCAAGATTTAATTATAAGTATCTAGTTTGTTTGGTGTACAACACTCTCAGGATTTGTAACTCTTAAATGTTTAAACAGAGGGATATTTTCTAGGTATTATGTGTAAGATGAGTTGCTGTTTTTCTGATAGAACTACTTTTCATGTGGCGTTATCTCCTGTGCCCAAATGTATCCAATTTAAATCATTACTCTGTAAAATATAAATAGAATAGAGATGATTCTTGTAAGAAAAAGAAATTCACACAAAGGTGGTAAAATTATAAATGAAAAGAGGAGGTGAATGAGGAAAGGGAGCTCACCTCTAGGACCTCCTATCTAGACTGCACATCAGAACCACCCACTGACTGGGTCCCACATCCAGGGGTTCTGATTTAACTGTATCTGGGTTGCTGGCCTTGGGTATCCGTGGTCGCTAAGCTCTCCAGGGGTTTCTAATGTGCAATATGAGGACGTGGTTCTGAGGTGAAAGGGGAAGGCAGTGATGAGGAGGGACACTTTGGAGGTGCTGGCAATATTTTTTCCTTAACCTAAGGGACTTCAGTGTTGCTTGCTTTATTATTATTTAATATGGTGTTTATTTATTTTATATACTTTCCCATATATGTTATAATTAAAAAGAAATATACACGTGGGTAAGTCAAACATGTTCTTGGCTTTTGGCTTAATTTAGGTTTAGCCATCCTGGCACAGAAACAAGAGCTTTTCTCTATCTCAACAGCATGCACGTAGGTGTTCCAGGGGCCTCAGGTCACAGCCTGTACTTGGAGGTGCCTGTCTATGAAGTATTTCATGCAGCAGGGGCGATCCAAGCTGGTCATGTCCTAGTGACTAAGCTGTCCATATTTACCCCAGCCCCAGGTGGAGAGATCCCCCGTGGCACTGACACACACAAAGTGCCAGCCGCCCACCACCACCTCAGCAATGGGCAGGCCCTGCAGCGCTTCCAACAGCCTGGGTTCCAGCTCTGCCTCCAGGGTCCTGTAGCCCAGCTGACCGTGGCTGCCCCGCCCCAGGAGAAGACCTGGCCGGCCGCATCCAGGGGCAGGGCGTGCTCGGCGCCCAGCTCCGGGCGGTGCGCCAACAACCCGGGAGCCAGAGGCCAGCAGGAGGGCGTCTGTGGGCTCACGTAGGCGCTGGCCCTAGGCAGCACGGAGGCCCGGGCCTGCCCCCCACCAGATTCGCTCTCCTCCGCACTGCCGGACACCAAGGGCTGGGTCCACAGGAGCGCCCCTCCACAGCGCCGAGCCAGGCGCCCTGACTTCCCCCTCGGCCCTGGGTTCACGCATCACTGCAGCCGCCCTCCGCGCCTCCCTCTCTTTAAATGTATTTCTAATAGCTGATTAAAAGGCACTGTCTAGTATGTCCAACATCTACATTTCCACATGGAATATTTCTAGTGACTGGTTTTCTTCCTGTACATGGGCCATACTTTCCTGTTTCTTTGCACATCTCAAAATTTTTTGTTTATAACTAGATATTTTAAATAATATTGTGTAATAACTCTGAAAATCAGATTCCCCCTCCCCTCATTTTTTCTTGATGCTGTTTGTTGTCGATGCTACTGTTTGTTTAGTGACTTTCCCGCACTAATTCTGTAAAGGCTGTTCCCTTTGTCGCATGTGACCACTGAAGTCTCTGCTCTGTTAGCTCTGGCCAACTAAATTTTGGGCAGAGAGTTCCTTAAATGCTTTGAAAGAATGGATCTCCTATCCTTTGTCAAGGGGCTCTGTATGTGTTGAGAGCATATCTAAATGGCAATTTATAACTCTGTCTTTGGCCTCTCTCTTGATTTATAAGATCCTCAAGGTCAGTCAGAGCAAAGATATTAGGGCTTTCTCAGGTCTTTTCTGGGGCACTTGTGCAGCCCTGCCCATGTACATGGCCTTCTAGATTCACAGGAACATGTCAAAACTTTTAAAGGAACTCCATGGGTACTTCATCCCCCAGAACTTCTTTTACATTTTTTGGGCCCACCACTTCTTCTTTTTTTCTCTTCCAAATTCCCGGTTTAATAAGGTCTTGTTTATTTTGAGAAAAAAAGGTCCCAAACCTCAGGCTGTTCACAAAAATAACCCACAGTATCAACTTTAGAAAACAAACCTTAAGACTGTTACACTACTTTTTCTAGAGGATGCATATGACATGCCAACTCTCATTCCACAAAAATACATTGTTACTTTTGTGTTTCACAGCCCCAACACAGCACTCTTAGGTGGGATATAACACACATACCTCTAACTCAAAGCTCCTCACAGGTGCTACTCAACTAATTGAGATTGCCTTTGCACTTAGGAAAGCAACTACTGAACTCATGTATGAATGATGAGAACTGTACTCCCTAAATAACAAGAGATTATTTTGGAGACTGTTCTAATTTGCTAGTTGCTGGAAAGCAACATACCAGGGATGGAATGGCTTTTTAAAAGAGGAACATAATAAGTTGCTAGTTTACAGTTCTAAGGCTGAAAAAATGTCCCAATTAAAGCAAGTCTATAGAAAAGTCCAATCTGAGGCATCCAGGAAAAGATACCTTGGTTCAAGAAGGCCAATGAAGTTCAGGGTTTCTCTCTCAATTGAGAAGGCACATAGTGAATACAGTCACGGTTTCTGTCTTGGCTGGAAGGGCACATGGCGAGCATGGTGTCATCTGTTAGCTTTCTATCCTGGCTTCCTGTTTCATGAAGCTCCCCGGGAGGTGTTTTACTTCTTCATCTCCAAAGCGCTGGCTTGTGGACTCTGCTTCGTGGTGCTGCAGCATTCTCTGCTCTCTCTGAATCTCCTTCATTCTCCAAAATGTTTCCTCTTTTATAGGACTCCAGAAACTTATCAAGACCCACCCAAATGGGTGGAGACACATCTCCACCTAATCTAGCTTAACAACCACCCTTTATTAAATCACATCTCCAGGGAGATAATCTAATTACAGTTTCAAATATACAGTACTGAATAGGGATTAGAAGAAACGGCTGCTTTTACGAAATGGGATTAGAAATAAAACATGGCTTTTCTAGGGTAGGTACATCATTTCAAACCAGCACAGAGACAGTTGATAAAAACTATGCATCCTTTTTATAAAGTCATAAAGAGATATCAAAATTAAAAGCAAAAATTACAGGGTAAGACTTAACTACTAGGAGAGTGAAAGGAAGTGAAAATGGGACTAGGCGCAGGGCAATATGAATTAACAAACGTTAATGGGCAGGACAAGGATGGGGAGAACAGTGAGCATGTGCTGAAGGTACTAGGGGAGAGGATCTGGTACAAAATTTGATCTTAGACAAGAGCCTAGGTAAGGTTATAATGGGATGAGATTTCTAAACGCAACTATGTGCTTAAGAGTCATCCTCACCATGACATGCTGTCTCTGTCATCCTCTACTTCCTCTGCCTCTTTTTCATCATCCTTGATCAACTCCAGCTTGTCATCCCCTATCTTCATTATCATTCTCATCCACTAGATGCCCCTCCCCAGCAGAGTCATCTGCACCCCCCTCAGAGTCCATCTTCACGTTAGTCTCACCTTTCTTCAGGGAGCTGCTGTTCTGCTTCTCTTCTGACTTATCATTCTCCATTTCGACTCCTTGCTTGCTCTGTTCCTTTTCAGATTTTTCCAGTAGAGAATCCACTTTTTGTTTTATCTGGGTCAACGCCTTCCTAATGGTCTGAAGGGCGTCTCCTTTCAACTTTCCAGACTTAGAAGAAGACCCCCGCTGTCCACTCTTGGAATTGAAGCCACTTTTGCCTCTTTGATATGTTTCCCGATACATGGTGCACCTTGAGGGCACTACAGCCTGAGCGATAAGGGGAGGAGGAGGACCCGTGCTGGGTATAATAATCCCATGAAAGTCATAGTCCAACTCAAAAGAAGAACCTTACATCGCTGCTGCGGATCATTTCACACCTGCTTTTCCCCGTCTCACTTTTGGCTCTGTAGTCAGATTAGTACCTGAAACCTGGCCAGCAATCATCCTGTCATCCTCTCCTGCTACAGCAGCCCGGACATTTCTCTCGTTAACATGTTGCACAAGGGCAAAGTCCTTACAAACAGAGCAACCCACAATGTTGCTGTTCTTTGAGAAGATTGCCTCCACATCAGACTTCTTCACCACCAGGGTACTGAGTCTCCCAGTGAATACATGGCAGTTCATGGAGTGGGCATCTGTCTTGTTGGTAATTGCTGGCCATGGTGTTTGATGATAAGGTTCGTCACACAGCTGAAAAATGTAGCTGAAGATCAAAAAAATCTCACTCAAGCAAAGTTGCACTAACATACATATTTCAAGTGATTTGAAACTAGGAGGCGGGAGGGAGAAGGATTTGAATCTGAATCTCTCCCTTCCAGATTCCATGCAAAGAGCTGCAACCTCTCAGTCTTCATCCATTCCCAAAATGATTCCTGAGTCCCACTTCTTTTTAATCGTACAGTTTTGAACTATGATATTTAAACATAATTTTTCTATAATAAAAACTGATAGTCTTTAGTTTGAGATTGGCACCCATATGGAAGCCACTCAAATTGTAGGCTGATATTCTTGTAGACACATTTAATCACACTTTGTATGTATATCTGGCTAAACTCATATAAATAAAAGTTTTTGATATTGCTTTATACACTGGGTTTCCAAAGTTATTTTTGAGCAGTCAAGAAAGAAAGGCAAAAATATATGAGTGAAAATTTATCAGCAGGATATTACATTGTAAAACTTACATTGTCAAACTTCAGGATGTTACATTGTAGAACTTACTATATTATTAATTTTCCCTGAAGTATTTCAGTTTCTACAAAAGTTACCTTTTCAAAACTATCATGACAATTTGAATCAGATTCTTGTTAATTTCACTCAAATATGTATTTGATCAGTGAGGTATGCCAGCAAGTCCCCTTATCTACATGCTGCCTCTGCTTCCATTACATTCCCAGTTTTCTATGAGGGTTAATATATTTATTGAACTTGGAAAATATCAACAGATATCCTGTTAATAAAGAAAACTAAGTTTATTCAAACTTACTTTAGTTAGGAAAAATTACACGTATATGAAGTCTTAGCATTGTCTTTAAAAGAAAGCTTTCAAAAGTACAATATATAGAGACCATTGGGGTGTGTACTCATGCTATTTAAAGCTGAAAACTGATTGGCATTAGGCTATACTGTAATATAATAGTTTAGGATTGATAGATACAATAAAACAAGTACCTGAAATAAGTATTTTTAAAGAAACTGTTGCTGAAGAAGCAAGCTTTTGTGCAGGGGAACAGAGCATCTTCTCTGATAAATCGACCTGTAGAAATTTCCTAAAGCAAGCAGCAAAATTATGGATTACTTACAGCCCTATCTGTATTGGGAAAATGCTTCCTACCTAAGCCATGTTGACATGAGTGGTATAGTCTTATCTAGGACATGTTGACACAATTGGTCTCAGTTGCCAGATACCAGCCTCTTCCCTGCTTGTCCTTTCTCAGCCCCAGTTGCAGTAGAGATTGTTATCATCTAGATGCGTGATAAATCCAGATTTATATTGCTATTTGAATGTTCATGATGGTCTGTCAGTTTTCTATTTGTGGTGGTTTTAACAGACATCTATGTAAGGATTTTCTGCTCTTTTTGTTGGATAATAATTTATTGTATTATTTGAATGGACAGGGGCATTGCAATAGCACTTAACACTCTAAGGACCACGTATCTGAATACTACAACCCAGGAGAAGTACTTAGAGAAAGATTGTGATCCGAATTTGTAGTTCATTTCTAAGCTAGTAGCCGAAAGTTCTCAAATCACAGATCTGAAGAGTCTATAGAACCAGATAAAGGAATATTAGCCAGATTCCCTAATTTAATTGCTTTTTGCATTGTTTTCTGGGTTTTCTTAGTAGCATTAAAGATCTCAGAAAGGTCTGTGGGCATGTATGTAAAATCTTCTTCTAAAAAAGGCATGTGTACCATCTCAAGAGGTCAATAGTACATTTAGGGCTGCTGTTTTGAAACATCACCTGTCCAATCTTATGGCCGTCTTAGCTAAGAAATTTTATGGCCTTATTGATATTATATAGCTCCGCTACCAACCCCTAAAACATAACTGTCGGGATATTACCCATATTCCATGCCTCTTATAAAGCAAGTTATATAGAAACTTCAGGACAGAAGAAAGTTGTTCAGAATTTACCTTGACTAAATAAAGTTTCATATCTGAGCTCCATATCCAGTTTCTTGACTTATTAAATAAAGTCGTCTTGTGATTTATTTTTCTGTGAGGGAGATATACTGCGCTAACATGGCCCTTGAGCTATGAAAAGACAGGTGCTGGCTTGCGAGGATAACACATTCCCATCTAGTGGTGATAGTCAACATATTTTTGAGTTACAGATTCAATACCAGTAGTAGGGGACTCTCCAGTAATGTTTTTGGCCAAAATATCCTTACAGGGTTACTACATTTTAAGTGTCGGTGTCATTGAGAAGTGGTTGTGTGTCTCGTGGGTGAATATAAATTGGATACATCATCAAAAAAAGCATTAGAATATTTAGGGAATCAGAAGACCCACCTTCTGGGTCTTTGTAAGGTCTGTAAATGTGACATCAGTAATAAATAAACACCTTCTGTTCTGTGTTCTTTTTCTAAGCCTTATCTCTGTGTAAGTCTGGTTACAGAGACTAGCTCCTACAAATGTATAGGAGGTTCCAGTGTATTATTTTGATGGTGGGTGTCATGGTCAGGGACATGTGTCAACTTGTCCAAGTTGTGGTACCTGTCTGTCTGGTTGGACAAGTGCTGGCCTGTCTGTTGCAATGAGGACATTTCATAGAATTAGATCATGATCACGTCAGCTGCATCCACAGCTGATTCCATTTGTAATCAGCCAAAGGGGAGTGTCTTCTACAATGAGTGATGCTTAATCTAATCATGGGAAGACTTTTTTTTAAGGAGGATTCAGAAGAGACAGGTTCTACTCCTGCTTCAGCTGGCGAGCCTCTCCTGTGGAGTTCGTCCAGACCCTCCATCAGAGTTATCGGCTTCACAGCCTGCCCTGCAGATTTTGGACTCTGCATTCCTGCGGTCGCGTGAGATACTTTTATTAATTTTATATTTGCGATTGTTCCCTGTTGATTCTGTTTCTCTAGAGAACCCTAACTAATACAGTGGGATCTGATATCATAGAGGGATTTAGATTTTTGGTTACTTGGTCTGTTGTACTGTTTGACACATAAATATCAGTTAAAGGCAGAGATCAATTATTGATGAAATGAAATGCTTCATGAAAAAAAGAAAGATTAGTACCAAAAAGATTTGGTAGGGAAATAGAAGAAATTATGCTCAAACTTGACTGCAAGCTAAAACGTATATATACATTTTAGCCTAATAAAGAGAATATTGCAGCCCGGTATTGGATTCTTATCAAGAACAACAAGATGCAGAAGGCAAATTAAGGATAGAACTATTAAAAGTATCACGGTTAAAAAATAACATTTTAAAACAATCCTGGCCTTTAAACCATATAAGGGGGAAGACAGTAGCTAGGAAACTAAGGAACAAAAGCACTAATGCATTTTTAAATCTTGACAATCCATGGCCCTGATGATCTAAACTTAGTTTCATAGATCTTGGGTGAAAACTGCCAAAGTGATGCAGTCATCCTCTTGATTTGAGAAAGCTTGTTTCTGAGGGATTCTTAAGAAATCCTTGGTCTTTAATCTCCCAGTGGAATATGGGTCCATGTGTTGAAGGGTAAGTGTCATATCTTCTAAACTGGGGACATGAAGTTAGAGATCTCCATCTTAGAGTTTTACTGTATGCTAGTGGTCAAAGGAATGTGATGGGGTCCTTTCTAATGTGGTTCTAAGGGGTGTTTTGATCTGGTAACTTCACTAAAGTATGAAATTTCTGGCTTAATGTCACACACAGTCTGCTTTGGAGAATGTGAACAAAAGGTATCTAGTACCTTTTAGGCTCTACCTCATCTCTTCCTGTGTGGGCTTTCACCTTAGGAAAGATTAGAGCACTTAAATGTTCTTATTTCTCTTGCCCGTTTTTAATTGGGGCTATTGCTTGAGGTCAAAACCTGCATCACTTTCAAAGAATTCTAAAATCATGCACTATCTGAAAGGCAGACGGCTATGAATATTTATTTGCACTATTGTTTTCTCTTCCTGGGAGCAACATTCCTGGCTTTTCCTTCTGGCTAATTCCTATATAGCCTTCAGGTCTAGACCTTCTTCTCTAGGTCCCTTCCCCACTTTCACCCTGATGCAGTTAAATGCATTATATATTTGTTTCCTTTTATTCATTCACTAAAACATATTGAAATTTCCCCTTTCTGTCTCTTCAGTGACTGGCAAATCCTTGGAGGCAGGAATCATGGCTTGTTTGCCATTCTATCTACAGCAACCTAGCAGAGTGCCTGACACATAGTATCCAGTCAGTAAGCACCAGAGGTAAATTTGAGGACAAGGAAATTTATCTAAGGAAAAAGGATGATCAATTGACTCTTTAACAAATGGTGAAACATCTTAATACTTTTGTGCTCAGTGGTAAATGCAATGAGAGAAAAACAGCTTTTGTCATTTCTATAAGAAACCATCTTAGAGATAGAGTAGCATAAGTGATATTTCAAACTGCTTCTGACATCTCTCACATCAGTTCTCATATTTTAACCGCTCCTGTTTTCAGAAACCAGTTCTGTGCAATATGGAAGAAATTGCTCTCTGGCAAGGTCTGAGGAGCTCAGCTGATGAACTGGAAACCTGCAGCTGTCAGAGGATGAAGATATGTACAGGATTTATTTGTCACTAATCTGGTGTACAAACATCTTCTGATGTCTTTTCAAGGATGTGTATCAAGCCCTCGGATATAAATGTTTTGAAATTTGCATTTTATCCTTGACTGTAATTCAAATAGAAAATTCTTTTTTCAAAACAAAAATACAGTTTTACTACAGTGTTTGGACCATGTCTAGTAATACTCTTCAAATGAAATAGATGGGTACTTCAGAGTCATTTTTTTTTTTTAATTTGCATATGGGCAGGAGGCACCAGGGATCGAACTCCAGACCTCCAGCACGGCAGGTCGGAGCTCTGCCTGCTGAGCCACGGCAGCCGCCCCATCTTTTTTTTTTAATCCCCAAATTTACTTCCTTTCTAATTTAAAATTTGCATCTGCATTATTTTTGTGATGAATATAAAAACACTTATACATAATCTTGTGCATCGGCCTCAGACAAATCTGATATAATGTTTTTTAAAAATATTTTTATTGATAAATCTTCACACACATACATTCCATGCATGGTGTACAATCAGTGGCTCACAATATCATCACATAGTTGTGTATTCATCACTATGATCATTTTTAGAACATTTGCATCACTCCAGAAAAAGAAACAATAAGAAAAAAAAAACCTCATCTATACCATACCCCTTACCCCTCCCTCTCATTGACCTAGTATTTCCGTCTACCCAATTTATTTTATCCTTTGTCCCCCCTATTATTTATTTATCCTTTATTCATTTTTTTTTTTACTCATCTGTCCATATCCTGGAGAAAAGGAGCAACATATACAAAGATTTCACAATCCCATAGTCACACTGTAAAAGTTTCATCTTTACACAATCATCTTCAAGAATCAAGGCTATTGGAACACAGCTCAATAGTTTCAGGTACTTCCCTCCAGCCACTCCACTGCATCATAAACTGAAAAGGGATATCTATATAATGCATAAGAATAACCTCCAGGATAAACTCTTGCCTCTGTTTGAAATCTCTCAGTCACCAAAACTTTATTTTGTCTCAGTTCTCTCTCCCCCCTTTTGTTAAGAAGCCTTTCTCAATCCCTTGATGCTGGGTCCTGGCTCATCCTGGAATTTCTGTCCCACATTGCCAGGGAGATTTACACCCCTGGGAGTCATGTCCCGCCTAGAGGGGGGAGGGCAATGAGTTCACCTGCTGAGTTGGCTTACAGAAAGAGGCCACATCTGAGCAACAAAAGAGGTTTTCTGGGAGTGACTTAGGCCTAATTTTAAGTAGGCTTAGCCTATCCTTTACAGGAATAAGTTTCATTGGAGCAAATCCCATGATACAAAGTTTTGTACTTTTAAAAATTAAATGACTGCTTTAAACTTTAGGGGAAATTAGGAATCTATATGGGAGGAATTTGTCATTATGGAAAACTTTAGTGCTGAGATATCTAAATGATATATATATATATTTTTTATTTTTTTGTTTTTTACATGAGCAGGCACCGGGAATCGAACCCGGGTCCTCTGGCATGGCAGGCGAGCATTCTTGCCTGCTAAGCCACCGTGGCCTGCCCTGAATGATATTTTTAATAATATTTTTTGAATTGATTGAAAATGCATGCACCCCTACAGGCTAGTAATAGCTAAAATCTCATTTACATCCATTGCAGAAGTAATCAGTTCTATTTTAGTGGAAATATCATGCAGGAAAAAAAACACTTAAATTCTCTAAATGTTTTCAATCACTAAAAATAGTTCTAATTAAAAAAAAACAAGTCATAATTTCTGTGATATAACCATAATTCAGAGTAGTTTTATACCAATCTTGTGAAACATAAACCAGAATGTTCTCCAAATGTTTAGAGAATGCATGGAGATTTGGAGCCAAAGAGATCATAAAGCAAGAGAAGAAACTCAGTCATTGGACTGGAACCTTACTCCATCAGAAATGAAACATATTATCAGTAGTCTGATATTAACATTCATTTGTGGAACAGAATGTATGCCGTTATTAATGCTCAAAATAGACTTCCTTGACTTAATAGCACTCAAAATGGTTATTTTTAGAAGGAAAAAGAAATAGCTGTTTAACCTCATTAATTAAACAGCAGTTGGTTGATGGCTTCCATTTTCTCTATTTTTTCAGTGAACAGTCATGACATTATACAATTCCAGTGTGATCAGCAAAAGACCACTTGGAAAGCACCCCAGGAAAGAAAAATAAGTGAATGTTCAATGTTTTAATGTAAGAAATGATATGACAAGCAGGAAAATACTTTGGACAAATCACAGATACAATTCATTCTTTTCTGCTTCCTCATTTGATGGTTCCACAAGGAGGGGTCACCGTCTCACCAGCACAGAGGCAGCAATTGCAGAGGTTAGTTGCACAGATTTGGGAATCACACCACCTAGGTTTAAATCCCAGCCTGGCGATTACTAGCTGTATGACCTTGGGCAAGTCATTCAATCTCTTTTACCCAGTTTGTTAATCTGTAAAATGAGGATAACAGTGGCTACCTTATACGGTTGCTATGAAGACAAAATTAGTAAATACATGGGAGGCACTTAGAATGACGCCTGGCATATAATGTGCTTGCCAATATTATTAGTAGTAAATCATTGTACAGGACAGAACATATCAGATGTCTTAAGAATAATTTCTTAGTTATCATTGCTAAAGAATATCCCATTATATTGCTTTTACCTCAATGCTCCAACAACCTTTAAGTTTAAAAATAAAATACTTTTTATACCTCCTCTGAGTCTTTTGCAGGATGGAAGCATCTGGGATGTTTTCACCAAATAATTCATCAGAAGAGACCATCACCATTTGTCAAACTAATGGCCACTTGCACCATTAGCTTAAATCAACTCAGGGGCAGCAGTAATTTCCTCAGTCTTTTTTTATGAATGACTTTTTTCCTTGCTTGGACACTTGGTTTGGTCTAAGCCCAGATGAGTAACTGGAGATTTCTTTCTCTACTTATATATTTTTTAAAAATCTTGACAGATGCTATACATTTCTTGCTTCCATTTCAGTGCACATCTTTTAAAAACCATTATTCAAAGTACAGAAGAAGGAAACCAAACTGTTGGAGGTGAGGGGAGACAGAGAGTGCAAATGAGCCCTGCTTCCCCAATGGTCTGTGTTGAAGTACCAGTTTTTTACTCTTTAAAAATTTCTAACCTGTTGCCAACCAATAATTTTTAAAAATACAGCAAAATTGAATTTCTAAGAAAAATGATCAGCAATTGATAACATAATAATGCCAAATTGCTATAAAAGTTTCTAGGTCTACTGTTAAATTCTGTACATATTTTGAATGTTCTAGTAATAAAGAGTATGCAGCTTAACAGTTTCTACTGAACCTACTTGGTAGTGCAGGGTGTATTCAGCTTGATACGTTTATAAAGGTTTTTTGTTTTTAGGATGTCAGGTTTGGTTTTTTAGTTGAGTGCTAACAAATTTCCATTATCCTTCACAGAACTGGCTTTCTATAATTACTTCTTTTCCATCTATTATTTAAATTTGGATTTGAAATCTAATCTTTAGTATCAGAAAGCATACTATTTGCTTGCCTGAGGCCAGGTTGGGGATATTGACTACAAAAGGTTGTGGAAAACTTTTTGTGTTGCTAGTCATGTTCTACGTCGTGTTCATGGTGAGGATACACACATGCATACATTGGTCTAAACTTTTTGAACTTTACACTTAAAATGGGTGCATTTTGTTGAAATATAAATCTCAATAAAGTTGGTTAAAATACAGATTTTAGGAGATTTGCCTTTTGCTTACTTTGAGAGGAGTGGAGAAATTGAGGATTGGACCTAGTTCTTCCCTGAACTCCTGCAAGTTTTAGTATTATGGGCACACATTTTTATCACTCTGCTACACACCATAACCTCATCACCCATCAGATGCCAAGGGGCTCTGCTGGTGACAGGAACTTGCAGTTCTTGTTCAGGGTTGGAAGCTTTTGCAAATGATAAAATTGGCCTTTGAGCACATTGCCTCATCTCTCTTGGTTGGCCTGGAAAGTCCTTCTCCACTTTGGCAGAAGTTGTCTCTTTGAAATAAGAATATCCTAAGTTGTGTCAGAGGAAAATTTGGACTACTTTTTATAGCTTATTTTAATATGGTTCCAAGGAAAAATAAACTTGGATTTCTGAGAGAGTACTTTTAATTAGGTTTTTAAAATGAAAGCAGGTTTCAACAAATTATGGAAACCATTAATATTTTTGGTGAAGGGCAGTCATGCACCAAAACATGTAAATTTGAAATCAATTGGCACAAGAATATCACTGACTAAATATTCAAAGTCTTTCATAGTTTTTATATTACAATAGTGAAAAAAAACCCTCCTAAATCCAAGGTTACAGTATTGACTGATTACTCAAGGAGGGATCAGAATTTTTTTCAGCCACAATTACACATAGGTAATTCCAAACTACCCACTAAATGATCAATAAATGTGTATTAACGAACAAAGTATATTATGAATTACCCTGAACTCAGAATAGATGGGAAAATCAGTTTTCCTCCAAATTCCTTATGAAAGTGTACATGCAAAGTTGCCCAAATTTCCTGTCTTTCTATCTGTGTCTATCAGTCTATCAGTCTTTCTCTCTCTCTACCTATCTACCTACTACCTATGTACCTATCTATATCTGTGTTGGTTTGAAACTGTTGTGCACCTCAGAAAAGCCATGTTCTTTAATCCTGATTCAATATTGTTTGGGTGGGATCTTTTTGATTAAGTTGTCTCCATGGAGATGTGACCGACCCAATTGTGAGTGGGACCTTTGGATTAGGTGGTTTCCATGGAGATGTGTCTCCACCCATTCAAAGTAGGTGGCTTACTAGAATCTCTTAAGAGGAAACCATTTTGGAAAAAGCTTCAGAGCAGACACAGAGAGATGTTTAGAGATGAAAAAAGAAAATGCCCCCGGAGAAGCCATTTGAAATAAGCCAGGAGAGAAAGCTAGCAGATGTCGCTATGTGCCCTCCCAATTGACAGAGAAACCCCGAATGTCATTGGCCCTTTCTTGGGTCAAGATATCTTTTTCTGGATGCCTTAGTTTGGACATTTTTATGGCCTTAGAACTGTAAACTTGTGACTTAATAAATATCCTTTATAAAAGCCAATCTATTTCTGATATATTGCATTCCAGCAACATTAACAAACTAATACACTATCTATCTATCCATCAATCTCTATCATCTATCTATCTATCTATCTATCTATCTATCTATCTATCTATCTATCCATCTTCTATCAATCAGTCATTCATCTATCATCTCTATGTTGCTACCTATCATCTATATGTGTATGGAATGTTTCCTTTTTTTAAAATATTTTTATTTATAAATCTTAACATATGAACATACAAACATTCTTAACATACAAACATTCCATACATGGTGTACAATCAATGGCTCACAATATCATCACATAGTTGTGTATTCATCACTATTATCATCTTTTTGAACATTTGCATCACCACAAAAAAAGAAATAAAAAAGAAAAAAAGAAAAAAATCCATATATACCATAACCTTTACCCCTCCCTCTCATTGACCACTAGTATTTCTATCTACCCAATTTATATTTGCTTATTTTTCACCCATATTTTTTACTCATCTGTCCATACTCTACATAAAAGGAGCATCAAACACAAGGTTTTCATAATCATACAGTCACATTATAAAAGCTATATCATTATACAATCATCTTCAAGAAACAAGGCTACTGGAACACAGCTCTACAGTTTCAGGTACTTCCCCCTAGCCTCTCCAATACCCCATAAACTAAAAAGGGATATCTATCATCTATATGTGTATGGGATATTTTCTTTATATCTTTAATGTTGTTTCACCAATTGCAATAACTGAATTTCTTATTAAAATGATATTTTCTTTTTCCTGATCATGTTTATAATATTAAATTATGGGAAAATTATTATCTCCCTAATCCAAAACCCAGAGAAATCCACTATTAATATTTCAGTGTGCATTTTTTAGTCTTTTTCCCATTGCCCACATGCACCTATATAAATAAATGCTGATGTTATAATGCTTCTTAGACCCAGATGTGATTGGCTTGAACACCTGAATCCACATTTTTAATTGTGAATTAATTGCTTCATCTTTTCAAATATCTCTTTTCTTTGACTTGATTAAAAAATAGTTTCTACTCAAAATTTTGTTCCACTCACACAGGACTTTGAAAGAGAAATACAGATGATATTACAGTACAATCAACTCTATATAATATAAAATAATAGAGTTGAAAAGTGGAAAAAGGTGACTCAGTCTTTTGGACAAACCCTCCTAGAACAAGCCCTAAAATGGAGATGCAATATGAAAAAGCATCTGATTAATGCACTGTAAAAGCTTATCAGATAGGGAGAAATTACTGGAGAAAGCAAGAATTCAGAGAGAAAAAAGCTGTCCACTCAAAGCTACTTTGCCTTGAGAACATGTACCAATATAAAAGAACAGAGCTGTAGTTTTGACAACAAGGGAAACTGGGAGTCAATTACAGGGCACTTATGGTGGGGAGTCAGATAATCTTCCTTAGCTGTAGACACATATACATTAAGCTGGGATTTCAAAGGGCTCTATACACAAGGTAACAGAACCAATAATAAAACAGCCCTTGACTTGCAGTCCTTGTTTTCATTACAAAGAGAATAAAACCTTGAACTTCAATTAAGCTAATTTTGAACTGTAATGCTAGTTGGTACCTAGCAAGAAAAAAAAATAAAACAACTTTGAAGTATCTTATCCTAGGTCTCATGTTATTTCTAAAAATGAAATACAAATGGACTGATATCACAGTAAAAAAAAAAATCCAGCTATACTAAGAAAGAAAAATAACAACCTGCAGAAACAACAAAGTAACAAGTCCCCAAAGATTCCAGATAGAGGAATTATCTGACAGACTGGAAAACAATGTTTTCTATGCTTACATGTAAAAAATAAAGCTTGACAATAACTTCAAGTATAGGAAAATGTAAACAATGACATAGATTTGAAAATAGAACCAAGAACTCAATGACAGGTTAATAGCAAAATAGATAGAATTGAAGAAAAAATTGGGAGATAGCTCAAAATAAATTATACATAATGAAATATATAGAGCTAAAACAATGTAAAATACAGAGAAGAGGTTAAAAGACAGAGGTGATAGAATGAGAAGCTTTAAATATGAGCCACTGAAAGAGAGGAGAGAGTGGGCAGAGGCAATACTTAAAAATATAAAAGGTGACAATTTTCTTGAATCAACTCATGAATTTAAAAAAACAAAACAACAAATCCCAAGTAGGATAAATATTATCGCAAGTAGGAAAACATCCCAAGTAGGATAAATAAATAGTAGGATAAATATATATATTTGTCAATACATGTATATATATCAAGCCACGTTGTAGTAAAATGGTAAAAAATTAAAATCTACGAGGACTATCCAGAAAAAAAGACAAAATTACCATAAAAGGAGCAGCATTTAGACTGAAGATTGACTTGGGACATTCAGTTGCAACCACATAAGATGATTTGCTAAGGATAAACTGGGGACTTGGATGATTAGCATCTTTGATTTCTACACTGGGAAGGGGTTCTTTCTTTCCTCAGATTCCTACAGAGAAGAATTCCCCAGAGGAGGTTGGGCTGGCAGAACTGGATGGCTGGGGGCTGGATAGTCAAAAAAAATGGACCATAGTCCACCACAGGCCTCATCTTTGTCCACCCAACACCCATACACACCATCCTTACATATAGACACTTCAAAAGAAAACCTCCTTCCACCTAATAGAAACACCCAAAGAGGGGTGATTCAAAATCCACCATGACAATTATCTGTGACTATTGACAGCATTATAAAGTTAACATACTACCTCCAAGACATCATATATGGAAAGGTTTATGAATAGAGAGAAATTATTAAAAATATAACTAAACATATTGTGACACAATAAAGGAAGGAAATACAGGAGTAGGGTATAGTCCTGGTTTCTACAATTTCTCACAAGGATTTTTTCTACTTCCTTTTGCTACGATTCATGCTACAATCCTTTTGCGTTCAGTCTGCACCTCAGTCAATCTAGATTCTTTCATGGTGGAGTGACCCAAATGTCATTCCTGAGGTGGCTGGGCTCTTGAAAATTATGTTTATGTAGGATTGCCAATGTTTCCTATTCAATTATATCTGTGAAAAAGGTAGTACAATGAAGCATCTCAGGAGATCTCCCTTTCTTCGATTGTGTAAGAGCCACCTTATTTCCCCTTGATATTCAGGATTTCACTCAGCTCTATTACTGACCCCCTCTGGTGGTCATTTGTTCATTGATAGGAAGATCTTTAAATGGTCAGATATCAGGTTAGGTCAACTTCTAATTCGGTGGAACCATGTGGCACCCCAGTGGAAGCCTGCCTCCAAAGGGTATTTTGGAAGAGTGTGTTTCTCCAAATGGTCCCATTAATATGCCCCATTCCACCTTGCTCCTCTTATACTATGACACTGATACTATCCCATCAAGAGGCAAGGACTACATTCCTTTCTTTCAATCTGGGTGGCTCTGGCAGAAGTGAGTCTATCTGGCTTCTCAGGCTTGGCTATGAAAAGCACTACAGCTTTTACTTTGGCTCTCTCTTTCTGAGGACCTGTGTCTTTGGAGCACTAAGTGACACAAAAAAATCTTCCTACTATGAAGCCACCATGCTGGAGTGACCTTTTAGGGAGAGTGGTAGAGAAGCTTAAGAAACCCCAGCCATTCCAGCTGCTTGCATCTTCCCTGGCAAGATTTCTGACATGTGATTAAGTGAAACTCCAGATGATTCCAGTCCGTAGCCTTTAGGTCTTTCTGCTGATGCTGTTGCTGCCAGGCTCTGCCAAAATTGCAAATTCAATGGGAAGATAAAAATGACTTTGATTTGTTTGATGCATTTGTATTAGCTTGAAACTGTTATGTACCCCAGAAAAGCCATTTTCTTTCAATCCTGATTCAATCTGGTAGGACAATAGATCAGATCTATTGTTTAGTGTAGAAACGCTTTGACTGGGTTGTTTCCCTGGAGATGTGACACACCCAATTGTGGGTGAAACCTCTGATTAGATTGTTTCCATGGGGATGTAATCCATTCAATGGTGGATGTGACCTTCTGACTAGATAGGGATGTTACTCTGCCCATTAAAAGTGGATCTTGATTAGCTTCCTGCAGTCCTTTAAAAGGGGAAACATTTGGAGAAAGTTCAGAAGTGACATAGGTGTAGACATTTGGAGATGCTTGGAGTGCTGATAGAGAGGTCAGATGCCTAGACACAGATGTTTGGAGATGCAGAGCCCAGAAGACATCACTGTGTGCTTTCCCATGTGACAGTCATTGGCTTTACTTGAGTCTGGGTATCTTTCTCTGGGTGCCTTAGTTTGGATATTTTTATGGCCTTAGAGCTGTAAACATGTAACTTAAAAAATCCCCTTTATAAAAGTAGTTCCATTTTTGGTATATTGCATTCCAACAACATTCACAAACTAAAATATCAATACATTTGGGGGATTTTCTTTTCTTTTACACAGAAATAGATGACTGGAGTAAGTATTATCTCTAAACCAGCAGAGTACAGAGTCTCTGGGAAACTGTTTTGTACCTCAATAACGCCATGTTCTTTTAATCCAATCTTGTGGGGGCAGACCTATTGTTGGGTAGAATGTTTTGATTAGGTTGTGTCAGTGGAGATGTGACCCTGCCCATTCAAGGTGGATCTTAATTGTTTACTGGGGTCCTTTAAAAGGAGGCATTTTGGCAAAAGCACAGATGCTTGGAAACAAGAAAACACCTTGGAAGATGTTAAACTAAGAGATGAAATCCAGAGTTTGCCCCAGAGAAGCTAAGAGAGGTCCCATAAACACTTAGAGAGAGAAATGCCCTGGAGATGCTAAGAAACCACTGGAATCAGAAGCTGAATCAATGAACCAGGAGCAAGGACCAGCAGATGCCAGCCACATGTCTTCCCAGATAACAGAGGTGTTCCAGATGCTGGCTGCCTTTCTTTAGAGTTCAGATATCATCTTGTTGATGCCTTGATGTTTGGACATTTTCATGGCCTTAGAACTGTAAATTTGAAAGCTAATAAATCCCCTTTTAAAAGCCAATCCATTTCTGCATTCTGGCAGATTTAGCAAACCAAAACAACAGGTAAGCTTTTTTTTTTTAAATTATGAGAAGATCCGGCTTATTCTGATAGGTCATATGTTTCTTTCTTTTCCTTTTTTGCTAGTGAGAATTCAAGCTTTCCATATACTTGGTTGCACACAGCAGTGGCAAGGAAATAATAACATTTGATTTGACTTTTGTTTCTGCTCCCTGTAATTTGAGATGCCAGGCCCAAGTTACCTTCATTTCCAGAGCCTTCCCTGTGGTTCCACAAGACACTCTTTTGCTACCTGATAGTTACCTGGTTTGCACCTGGAAGTTATAGATAAAGAGGTTGAGGACAATGGTGGGGCCTTCCACATTAGGTAATTAGAGCATCCTTTCAGCACCAGATATTAGGGTCCTTGGCATAGAGTTACAGATCAGATATGCTTCAGGTTCTACCAAAGCTATCTTCTTTCTCTTTTCATTTCTCTCCTTGTCCACCCCATAACAATATTCCTCAATAGCAAATCTGATTTGAATGCTTATAGCATACTATTAAGCTCCAAATGAGAAGCAAATCACTCATTTTCTTCCAGGAAACCTTGTCAATATTAGGCCAGGGTTCCAGGTTTATAATTCTGAGGTTAGAGTTAATATCTCAATGGCAACTGGAGAACTTGTAAGGCAAACATTTTCTGGAAGGGTGAATCGATGCAACCGTGAGGGGTACAGTTCTTGGTTCTCGGACCAGGGTATTCTGAATATGGCGGAAAGAGTACCACTTGATGCCCAGTACTTAGACTACTCTTTATACCCTGTAAGAGAGAACTAAACACTTAAAACATGCCTCTTAGTTGGCACTCTGACTGAGATGTAATAGATGTAATAGATTGTTTCAGTGTTTTATAATCTAGCTGCTTTTGAGTGATGGGGGTACATGTGAATTCCATGGGCAGTAGCCCACGCTATTTTTCTTTCATTGCAAAGTGAGTTTCTTAGTTGGAAGTCACGCAGCATGCATTACTGTAATGTTATGTAAGGTGTTATTCTGCAGATGATGGTGCTGTCCCTGTCTTAGGAAATATGAAGAGAAATCCGAATCCAGAGTTAGTGTGCATTCCATCGATTCCAGCCGACCACATACTTCATGGTGGAAACGGTCCAATGTAAACAACCACCAAGTAACTACTTGGTCACCTTGAACCACAGGACCTTGTCAAGAAAGCTCTGTTAGCCACTGCTTCTGGTAAATTGCATATTTGGCAGACGCTGTGGCCAGATAAGCTTGTTTTTGATCCATTTATAACCGCCATGGCCACTTTTTTCATGATTCCATTTAATTTATTTGGGGGCAGGGAAGCATGCTGGGGAAGAAACTGACATTCATAGTAAGGATAATTTTGTCCATTTGATGCTTAAAAGACTTCTCCACAGTAGTAGCTTTCTGGCAGGCATTCCGAGGAGACATACATTTTCTCCCACTCTGGGCCTTCTCAGACCACTTACCCCTTCCCCAAATCTCTTTGTCATCAATCCTCCATTCTTGCTCTTTCTAAGTCCTTGACCGTCTGGCCAAATATTTACTACTGCTCATGAATTAATGTGTATTCTTAACAATTCATCTCTTCTTCCACAGCAAGCGGACATTGAGATTTACTGTTCAAAATTCTACCCAGTGAGAATGTTTCACTTTGTTATTGTCCTTCAAGTTCCTCCCTATGGCTGCCCTGAGTGGACTCTAATAGTACACAGGTTGACTTTGGCCTGTGTCAGCATATCATATAAACACATCTGTAAACCAGGCTCATTTTGTTTTCTTCTTTATCAAACTTATCATAGGGAATTTCTGATGAGATATAAGAAAGAAGTTGATGCACCATGGCAGTATTGTTAGGGTAAACATTTGTGAGCCTGCTAAACCTGCATATGTAATTGATATATTAGTTAGGGTGAGGCTACCAGATGAAAAATTAAATTAAAATTTCAGAGGTTTAAACAGTAAGTTTATTTATCAGTCTTATAAAAGTCTGATGTTGATGTTCTTTGTTGGCAAGAGGTTTTCCTCCATGTGGTAATTCAGAGATCTAGGCTCCTTCTATCTTATAGTCTGCAATCCTATTAAAACCATGTGATCTTTCAATTCCAGCCAGTAAAAGGGGAAACAGTGAAGAAGGAAAAGCTACTTTCTTAAAGAACCTTGGCCCCAAAGACACAGTATCATTTCTATTCATATTACACTGGTTAGAACTAATAACTTGCTATACCTTAGATTAAGGGTGGGGAGCAAAATGAGTTGCTTTGAGAATCCATACCATGAAAAGGGAGAACACATTGTGGTAGACTTCTAGCTGTCACAACTGACTACTGCCTTCCATGTTTGATTAGACATGGTTCTACATATCTCCCTTTAATTGAAGATGGAGCATGGCTGGGTTTTCCCAACTTTAGGGCCAAATTTATTGATTTATGTCGAGTTCATGGTTGGCACTTTCATTTATATTGTTATTTAGGATCCAGTGTTCTGGTCATTTGGTGTCTACCAGAGCCAATTTTCAAGTCATAGTTGTTGTCCAATGATTAATTATTTGATGAAACTGGTAGGGCTTTGCAACAAAATCCCACAGTCTCCATACAGCTTTCTGATAGATAGACAATTTGAGTACCTTTGGTTCTGCTGAGAAATTAGGGTGGAATGGGAAGGTTCACTGTAACTTGAACTAGAAAATTTCCTTTCTTGCTCTGACCTTACTCAGATTTTTAGGCTTGCAATCAAGACTTACAGCTGCACACCAGTGTATGTTTTATTATCTTTAAAATCCCAAAAGATGGGTAAAAGAAGGAACTGGAAGTTCTCTTTCCTCTCTGTTACGTACATCCCACATACACAAAAAAAGTCCCCAAAGACCACATTTTCCTCACTGTAGTCCAAAGTACCTTTTCTTTTCCTTTTTTTTAACAACTTTTTTGAGATATAATTTATATACTATAAAATTAATTAATTTTTTAAAAATGTGGAATTCAATGATCTTTAGTAAATTTAGAGTTTTACAACTATTGTGACTTGAATCCCCAAACTTAGGCATATTCTTAGTCTTAATCCACATACCTGAGAGTTTGAACCCATTGTAAAAAAGGATCACTTGAAGATGTTATTTTTACTTAAGGTGTGATATAACTGAATGAAATTGTGTCCAATCTGGATTACCAGAGTCCTTTAGATGCAGAAGAAATTCAAAAATAGAGGGAGAAAACCACTGGGAGGAGCCAGAAGTTGGAAGTCAATGAAACCCAGAAGAGAAAGGAGAGGACATCACTATGCATGTTGCCATGTGACAGAAAAGTCAAGGACCCAGATATTGCTGGCAGCCAGCCCCTTTAATACCGTAGTCTTTGGGGAGAAAGCATCACTTCCTGATGTTTAGAATTGGACTTTCCCTAACTTCAAAGTTGTGAGCCAATAAATTACTATTGGCTAAGCCAACCCATCTGGATGGTATTTGTTTAAGCAGCTGGAAAACTGAGATAGCAACCATCACCACAATCCAATTTTAGAATATTTCCATCATCTGAAAGGAAACCTCATGCCAATTTTTCCTTTACACTGAGAGGATGGCTTGCGTACTGTATACCAGGGTTTTTAAAAAAATTTTGGCCAAAGAATTCTTTGATGGTGGTGGTTGTCCTGTACATTGTGTAGGTTGTTTAGCAACACTCCTGGCTTCTACTCACTAGGTGCCAGTATCATGCTCCCCTTCCTTCGCAGTTGTGGTGACCAAAAAATGTCTCGAGACATGACCAAATGTCCCCTGGGGGGAGGGCAAAATTGTTCCTAGTTGAGAACATCTGTCCTAGACTAAAATTTAAATGAGATGGCTTATGCCTACCCTTGTGAAATTTATTCTACACCTTCTAACATATATGCATTATACTAATGCATTTAGGATTCTTACTACTACCTGTACTTGAAGTCTTATCAGCTTGATGTCACCAATGTAGCAGACTGATGTTGTATCTGATGGGCTAGTGAAAGTATCTAAAGACTGTAGGATAAATATATATCTTTGAGGTTGGACAATAATGGCTTACTGCTGCCTTTGTCAGGTGAAAGCAAACTGTTTTGAAATTTTTATATTAAGTGCAAAAGAGAAGACAATATTTTTAAGATCAATATTCTATGTCAAGGTTTCGGGTCTGTGCAGATTTGCTTCAGTGAAAAGTTGAAATCTGAAAGAGCTGCTGCATGTCACCTCCCAATTAAGTTTATGACAATTCACTGACTTTGTCAATTCATCACACTGGAAAATTAAATAGGAATGTGAGAGAAATCAATACCCCTGAAACTTTCCTCAAGGGTGATTTTCCTTTAATGATATCCCTAATCCTTATGATCATCCTGAGTTTTTGATGTAGCTTTTAGTATGAAGGGGAAATTCCAGGGACTTCCATTTGGCTCTTTCTATGACAATAGCCCTAATCCATGGATTAAGGAGTAGAAATTCTGACAATTTATTAAAAAGTGAATATGGGTTGACTTAATGGGTTTACTGCAGCATTCTTTGGAACAGTACCCAGTTTTCTCTATTTAAAGGACTCTTTATCTATGAACGGTTTGGGGTCCAGGGATTGAATGAAGACTGCAACTCTCTATTGTTGTCACTCAAGAGAGTTTTCTATTCCCAAATCTCGATTATTTTCAAGCAACAATGCAGAACCTTATTGGACTGCTTATCTAGGTTGGTTCCAGGAAGCCCATGCTCAGTCAACTATGGCCAGTACTGCTACAGGCATGTGGTGACCATGTGGTTACCGGGTAGCCACAGCTGCCTTGCCTCTGACTTAAATGCTGATACTTGATTTTGACAATCTAAGGTCCTTGAATTCTTCATGCTTTTCATAGGAGAAGCAGTGCAGTCTTCAGAAGACTTAACCCTAAAAAGAACTTGATTTTGAGTGACGTAGGTGAACATTTAATTAAGTTTTATTGCCACTTTATTCCATGGAATTCTAGATGCCCATCTGTGTTTATTAATGGGAATTTCACTGCCTTCTGTTTATCTTAGGCAGATGACTGGTTCCAAATTCTCCATAAATCTGAGATCCTATTGTCTACATCTCGCTCTTTAGAAATAATTTTGTATAGGTAGGATTTGGGGATGCAGCCCAAAAGAACCATTTACTAGTAAAAAGAAGGATTTATCAGAATACTCTTCGAAACTCACAAAATAGATGGGGCACTGTAGAGCCAGGAATGGAAAACAGGCTGAAATTAGGATATACAGGGGGTCAGGGTAGGGGAAAATGAGAATTATGGGGCAGAGAGGGCTGAGTCTGCTATGGGTCATGGTTTCAGAAGTAGATTCACTCTTAAAATTATTGCTTTTAGGACATATTTACTACTTTGGACCCCAGCACACTTCTAAATATAGCAAACACATTAAATGTAGCCATATCCTGCAAAAGTTTTGAAGAGTTTTATTAAAAGTAATTTCTGTTATTTTTAAGTCCACTTATTATGTTCAAAGTATTCCATCTGGTAAACAGAGGCAGAAGAGAGCAATGAGACTAATAATTATCCCTTCTCTAACATGACATTCTTCAATCCAAATATCAATATTCCTACTGAAAGAATTGAGTGGTAAGTGGGACACTAGATAGGTAGGCTTCTGCTAAACAATCAATCTGAAAGGTCAATTCTTGTCTGAAGTGTTCTAGAATACCCAAGGGACAATTTCATGGTTTAGAATTAGGAAATTAATTACGACAAAAGTTCTTATTAATTTTGTATTTGGAGACAAAGTTGAGTTATCTGAAGAACTAAACGTAGACAACCACCTTTGGGAGAACGTCTGTGAAATGAGCTTGGTATTCAGTGAAGAGGAAGAATATTTGAATAAACAGTG
This sequence comes from Myrmecophaga tridactyla, assembly GCA_004026745.1. Lineage (NCBI taxonomy): Eukaryota > Metazoa > Chordata > Mammalia > Pilosa > Myrmecophagidae > Myrmecophaga > Myrmecophaga tridactyla. The sequence continues at coordinate 23,216 of PVIY010006596.1, read as the reverse complement.
TTTTGAGAATGCAGGTTTTGGGAATTAAATGGAAGACAGCATGAAATATAAAGAGGCAAAGAGATCAAAAGTGATGGACGCTAATGTCTTACGGAAAACGTAATCATCAACAACAATAACGACAACAAACAAACCCTCAAACAAACAAAAAGAATGGGATCTATTCTTCCCTTTTGCTTTTGAAGCCGTGGGGAAAAATATAACCCACTGATTGATAGTTTCACATGGGATGACTCTCCATGCAAATCCTCGCAGGTTTTCCAACAACGGGAAGAGATTATTCACAAGCATAGGAAATGGTGGAACAAATTTAATTGGCTGAATTCTATGGAGCTATATTTCACAAATGAAAGTCATGTAAATGGCAGCTGGGATTGACAATTACTAAGCAATTGTCTTAGTTCATTGCAATAAAAGTGGACAAGTGTCAACTAGAATTGGGGCTAACTGATGAAATTCTGTGCCTGTCTCTGTTCCTGTCTTGTACTTTGCCTCAGGCACAGCAATTGGTCCTCACAGTTTCAGGATGGAGAGAGTAGATGCTGTCATTTGTTGGTGGTGGTAGGATGCTGTCCAGGAGGGATGGAGGGGTAGCAGTGAATGAGTTTGAAAACCCAAAGATTATCTTCCTACATGATTCGAGACCAGAGGAGACAGAGAGAGAAGGAAGTGGGGCTGCACAAGCCAGTTGGGACCATGTTCTGAAAACCTCAGCCTCAGATTTTCCCTCAGTTGCAGAGACTGAATGAAAATATCTAAGCTTCCTTCTAGATTCATGTTTCTGTGCTAAGTAAACGACTTGCTAAGGGTGAAGCTTTTATACAGGAATTAAAAAAGAAAATTACACAAAATGTCATCACCTAAAACAAACTGCCCAGTTTTTCCTGTAGTATTTTCAGAATCCCACTTACATGCTGCAAACACTAGGGGTCAGACTAAGAATATCTGCAGCTTCCTACAGTTGCCATTGTTTACTTTGTGTAAACGCCAGTTTCTTAAAGCTGTACTAGATATTAGATGTCCTGTGGATATTTACATGTGTGTTTTTTAAAAAATGAAGTATTTTGAATTCCCACTTTTATTGCTTCAACATATATTCACAATTTGTTCTAATGCAAAGTCTTTCCCAAAAGCTTAAAAATAAGAGTTGTAAAAATATATTTAAATATTTGTGCCAAAGTTTTTCCTGATAACATAATAAAAGTGATAATTTGAGAATAGCTAGCAAAAGAATAATAATTAGCAATCTGCAGTCTCATAATCTAAATATGCAATGTAACTTTTCTTATCCTAACTGCCCAAATCCCTTTCCCTTCTTGTCATATTATTAATTATGCAATTGCAAAAACAGCCAGGATAATTTCCTACACTCTCAGAAAACCTTTGAAAGGCAAATAAATATAAATCTAATTGGAGCAGTATCAGCAGAATTCTTATTTTCTAACTGATTTTAACATTCAGATTTCCTTTTAGGCTCTGGGTATGCCATGTGAACATTTTTACTTATTAAAACTCAAGTAATAACTAGGGTTTCAATGTACCAGGACAGAACCACACACACACATGGGTACATGGAAATAAATGGCCTAGCCTTCTGCATGGAATTGTTAATTATTCTGTTCCTAGTTAAACTAGCTAATCCAAAATAGAGGCAGGGAAGAATATTAAAAGAGAGTAAAAGCACATAGGAGGAAAACACACACACACACACACACACACACACGTAGACTAAATTTGGGTTTATTAAAAGAGTAAATGGAGTGTTGCATATTCTTGTGACCTTCCATGAATGACAAAGTTAGTAGGGGTCACACTCAGGGGGAAACATTTCTCCGCATACACACAATGTACTCTTTACATTCTAGGGAAAGACCCTCTAGGTGAAGAAAAACATTCAAGTCATCTTATTCCCTTAAAAAACATATATTTTCCTTCAGTCGATTTAATTAATCCATCTCTAGACAGCAGTGACAAAGTTGTTTAGTATATCTTGCCCAACGTAACACCACATACACATGGAGGTCTAAGAAATCCCTCTAAAAGAGAGAATGAATGAAGGAAATATTTGTGCTTTTTAATTTATATTGGTTGGCCAGTGTAATCAACTGTCCCCAAATTAAAGGGTCTCTCCCTTAGGAATCATTAAATAACAAAGTGTGAAGTCACTGTGCAAAGGGCAGTATTCCCTAATGGGAGTCTTAGTGTTGAGATGGCGTAAGTTGAGGAAGAAGAGTCCTTTTCTCTGTCAGTCTTGCTCGGCCTGGCTTAACTCAGTGCTTCCTGACTTGAGGCTTTTAATTCGCAGCCATATTCTTCTACTGCTGGCGGACCAGCAGGCTGGGGCTGCCAGACTCTTTGGATCAATTGCCCTTCAATGGTTCCTTTAAATTCTCTGTCATTTTTTAAACTTTTTTTTTCAATTCTTTTTTTTTTTTACATGGGCAGGCACCGGGAATCGAACCCGGGTCCTCAGGCATGGCAGGCAAGCATTCTTGCCTGCTGAGCCACCGTGGCCCGCCCTTTTTTTTTCAATTTTTTATACTCTAGTCTAAGGATCTTTCCAGACCCACACAGGTTGGATGCCTCTTTGTCTATAGAAGATGATGGCTCTTCTTAGGGCTTGGAGGTAGGGATGAAAGTCCTGGGATGGGGACAAAGGCGACAGCAGATAGGCCCTCTGTTACTGATGCTGCTGACAGGAAAGGAAAACCTCTATATCCTTTTGCTTTGGGCAGAAGCCCCCGGCCATTTTCATCCTAATGCAAGGTATGATTCCCAATTGAAAAATATGTACCATCTCACCAAGAATACATTTTAGCAGCTTTGTACTCTTGTTACTCCTCTCAACTGGGGTGATCGGGTGGGGCGCTTTTCTCTTACTCTTTGCCCCTGAGCAGCCCTTTTGCCCTGATCTCTGAGGCTTAAGGGGCTAAATCTTCAGGGTGACCTGTGGCTGACTTTCCATGGCTAAGAGGAATTTGAGTTCACAGCAGGAAGGAAGAATCAGAACTGAGTGTTATTTTAAATTTTTCTTCATTGTATCATGAATGTTTCGGTTTGCTAAAACTGTCTGAATGCAATATACCAGAAATGGGTTGGCTTTTACAATGGAGATTTATTAACTTACAATTTGAAGCTCTTAAGCTGTGAAAATGTCCAGCTAAAGGCATCAACAGGACAATACCTGGACTCCGAGACAGACTCTGGCATCCGGGACACCTCTGTTACATGGGAAGGAGTATGGCCAGTGTCTGCTGGTCCTTTGCTCCTGGGTTTCATTGCTTCAAGCTTCTGGTTCTAGTGGCCTCTTTTCTGAGCTTCTGTGGGTCCTCTCTGAGCTACTCTGGGGCTTTTCTCTAAACTTCATTTCATTTCATCTCTCAGCTTCTATATGTTATCCTCTTATAAAGGACTCCAGCAGGAGGATCAAGATTCACCCTGAATGAGGCAGGTCACAACTCAATTGGAATAACCTAATCAAAGGTCCCACTCCCAGGAGTAGGTCTGAACCCACAGGAATGGATTAAAAGAACATGGCCTTTTCTGGGGGACATAACAGCGTCAAACCACCACCTGGCATAATAAGTCTTTAGCAACCATGAAAAGTATCAGGTTGGATTGTTGACCTCAATGCTGTTTTTTTTTTTGAAGTTTCAACCTTTGTATTCAAAGCAGCTTCTCACAATGTATAAATACTGCATATTAGCACACATGAAAAATACAACTTCTAAGGCACCCAGAAATGTGTTCATACACGTTACAGGACCATTCACGAAGAGAGTGTACAATTTGCTCTAGACGGTCAGCATTTGATAAATCAGAAGATTATTATCCCTTAGTACTGCACCCCGTCTTGGGAAATATTTACGACGTGGTTGAGAGAGGGTCAGCTCTACCTGCATTATAATTCTATGAGTACTTCTTACTTACAAATATTCAGAAACTAGTTAAAGACTCTCCCATGACAATCTGGCAAAACAAAACGAGTAGCCTAATTTTGCAAAAAAAAAAAAAAAACAAACCTCAATGCTGTTTTTAATAGAAGGAATATGTAAAAAGAGGACAACAAGTGTAATAAATCCTGGTCTTATTCCTTTCCCTCACTCTCAGATTCTCTCAAAGAAGGATGGATTCCTGCTGAGACAGAATAGATGTATTTATTTTTATTTTTTACAGGTCTTGATGCTTTTGCAAAGTAAGACAAATAACATCCAGGTCATAGGTTTTAGTGCTTCAGTATATAGGTATTCTAACATGGTATATCTTCCACTCAGTTCATTTTGATGATGTTTTGCACAAAGTGCCTTTCCATCTGTTATGTATCTTAAATTCTTCACCCCACTATGGTAGATTAAATAATACACCCCCGAAAAACACATGTTCTTAATTCAAGCCGCATAGCTATGGATGTGAACCCTTTTATAAATAGTACCTTTTGAATGTGTTATTAGTTAAGGTGTAGCCAAATTGAATTAGGATGGGCCTGGAGGTCTTATAAAGAGAAGAAGCTGGACACAGTCAGTAGAAACCAGAACCCGAAAGAAGCCAGAAGGTGAAGAAGCCAGAAGTTAGAGAAAGCCACAAAGGATCAGGGATGTTACGGAGGCTGAGCTGCAAGTGAAGGAACTCTAAGGATCGTGTCAAGCCATCATCAAAATGGGACAGATTCCAAGTAAAAGCATGGCCTTGATGATGCCTTGATTTTCAACTGGAGCTTCCCAAATGGTGAGACAATAAAATCCCTACTGTTAAGTCAACGGGTGTGTGGTATCTTCATAGCAGCTCTGGCAACCTAAGGCACCCACTAATGGAGTACATTTTTCATTCTGCTACCCAGCATAATTTCCATCCACTTTTTTCCCCTTCTGAGGTCTTAGAGACCCTTAGGCTACCTTCAATGCTTGCTTTCACCCCCCACCCCCTCAAATGTGGGGACCATATGTATTAAATTATTCCCTAATCGGCCAGGCACCTCCAGATAAAGGTGCCTGGCTGAGCCAATTGAGATCAGAGGCTCAGTACTCTTACATTCCAGCCAGCTTCATCACAGAAGCATCTTTCAAGTAACAATCCCATACCTGGACCCTCTAAGTCTTTCTCCAGCAAGTGACAAATGCCCTTATGATCTGGCAGACATCCAGTCTATCTCTCCCAGTAGTTAACATGTTAGTTGCAAAGATCCTGATTTTCTTGGGTCCACCAACTGTTTCTCTAAGATGCTGGATTTTAGAAAATCAATCCCATTTTTTCTAAAGCTTTAGGCTCTTTGTTCTTTACTATAAGGGGGATATGGTAGAGATGGGGGGGTTGCTATTGTAATGAGTTGAATAGGTGGTTCCCCAAAGATATGTCTGAGTCTTAAAAAAAATTGTGACTTTCTTTGGAAATAAGTCTTTGCAGATGTAATTAAAAATCTCAAGATAGGGTTATCTTGGATTTAGGGTGGGCCCTTTAAAGAAAAGAAGACACAGAGACACATAGGGAGACCATGTGAACACAGCGACAGAGATTGGGGTGATGCATCCACAAGCAAAGGTGCAAACACCAGAACAAGGATTGTAGGCAAACACCAGAACAGGAGAGATTCTCCCTCAGAGCCCCCAGAGGATCAACCCTGTTGATACCTTGATTTCAGACGTTTGATCTACAAAACCGAAAGAACAAATTTCTGTTGTTTGAAGCTACCAAGTTTGTTGAAATTTATTAAGGCAGCCCTAATAAATTAATACAGCTATCTTAATCTCAATTAATAGTGAGGAGGGCATTGGGGGGCTTACAGACTTAGGTTAACACTATTCTTTCTTCTGATTTTGATTTGGCTTTGCCATAGGTAGGAGAGGGCAAGTTTAGCATTCATGGTCCTCCTGCTTTTTGGCCTTGCCAAGAAGCCTTCTTTCTACTGTATCATCTACATCTCTGACAAGGGGTCTAATTAATTCTTTAGACCAGAGTACCAAAGATGTCATGCTATTGCATACCCAGTCTGGGTGGGGAGGTGTGTTTCCCCAGGGACCACACTCCTCTGTGATAGCTGTGAAACTCCAAAGGACACACTCTTGACCGAATTCATCAAGAAAGTTGAGACATGCAAGGTTTTACACACTGAACTGTGCTGCATGCATTCATGTCCACATTTCTCCCTCGTGAAAAGCATTTAGTTCTTTGAACAACCATGTCAGGTAGTTTGTATTTCCTGATTTCTCTCCCTCATAGCACCTGACATGACATCTTACAAGGCTCAGGTGTTCAGTGGGTTGGGAGATGTCACACGACCAGCCTCTTCCATGTTTAGCAGAAGTACTGGTAGGAGAAGGCTTTCTGTGGCTTCAAAGAAGCAGGAATGAGAAAGTAAACATGAAGGCAAATTGGAACATTGTATTAAATCCCTTATAATTCAGTTTTATGATCTCCCTTATATGAAGTAATTAGACTGTATAGTCAGAGATTAGAATGCAGTTTACCAGGGTTGGGGTAAGGGGTGGGAATGGGGCATTAATGCTTAATTGGTACAGAGTTTCTAAGTTAGGAGTGATGGGAAAATTTTGCTAATGGATGGTGGTGATGGTAGCACAGCATTGTGACTATAAGCTAGCACCACAGAATTGTAGACTTGATAGTGATTAAAATGGGAAATTTGAGTTTGCGTGTAGGTTACCAGAGTACATTAAAAAAAACCCATAGAACTGTACAAAGAGTGAACCCTAATGTAAACTATGGAATACAATTAATAGTATAATTATAATTATGTTGTTTTATCAATTATAACAAAGGTACCATACTAATACAAATTGCTAATAATATGGAAAAATGTGTGTTTGTGTGAGGGGAGTACATCGGAACTTTGTACTTTCTGCATAATTTTTCTGTAAACTTGAAGTACTCTAATAAAAAAATCATCATAATAAAAGAGGCTGGAATTGATGACAAAAGTAAAATCTAAAAACAAGCATTGCCAGCCCCTGCTTGATTTCCCCTGGTTCTGCCTGCCCCAGATCTTCAGTTCACCTTCAGTTATGGTCTCATAGGCAAGCTCAGGCCTGGCTCAGTTTCTCAGCCCATCCTCACCCATCCCTTTTGGTCCTTGGGCCTCATCCTCCTTCAAATTCCTTACCTTCAAATTAATCTGAGATCTGAAATGTGCTTGCGAAGTGGCTTTTTCCAGAACATGGAGATTTTTCTCTTCTCCAAGGGTTGAGCCCAGGATGCTCACACACATAGCCCAATCTCAGGATTCCCTATCCCCCCATGAACCCTGCAGCAACAGTATCTGCTCACCTGGGTCCCAGTCTACTGGTGGATTGTTAGTTGGAAGCCCTAATACTGATAGACTCCAGAAATAGAGCTGGAATCCGGAGTTCCCTTGAAAGCTAGGGACTTGTTGTCTGCTCTCCTCATTCAGTTTCCAACCCTTGTAAAAAAATCTCGATGGAAACTTGGGTTCCTCTTGCCTGCAATGACACTATTGTTGAGCATCTTCCTTCTATGCCATGGGAGCACTCCCATGTTAGAACAAGCACAGAAATATTGAAAAAGTTTGAACAGGAAGATGAGACAAAAATAAACAGTAGTTTGGGTACTAAATTTATTGTGACTATGTGGATGATGCTCAAGTGAACACTTTGAATAGTGAACAGGAAAAGGTAATCACCAGTTAACGTCCAGTTGGAAATAAAGAATAGTGCTTAAAAGTTCTGTCAAATACCTCTATATAATAAGAAATGCTAAAGGTGATATATGGATAGTGTGGTTATAGGGCATGAAAAAGCAGTGCAAATTTTTCTTCCCTGTGAGAGTGATGCTAAATGAAATCTGAGGTGTATTGGAGCAACAAAGCATCACCAGGTGCACTCTACTTGTCCTCATAGGAATTCCAAACAATTGGAGCATGTCAGGAAGGCAGATTTTCAACAGCCTTGCAAGGTAAGAGCTCAATATTAAAAAAGACTTGTCTCTGAGAGATGAGTCAGCATATAAAGGTTGCTATGAATAGACAAATATTGATCTCTCTGTATATATATTAATAGGTTAATACATCTGAGAAGATCAGTAGAAGAGGGCAGAAAAGACAAAGTTTCCCCAGCTCCAACATTCTGGGTTTATAAACAAAACACAGTTGTTTGAGTGAAAAGGATGAGTGGAAAGGTTTTATGGTGGAAATGTATCTCAGTAGTGATTACCTCTTATGAGCTCATTTACAAGCCACTGAATTTTTTATAAGCCTCTGAACTGACTGGTTTACCTACACCCCCACCATCTTTGTAAATATTTACAAACTTTAACTAAACTCATGGCCCAATAAAGGGGATTTGTTTGAGGTACTAAACTCTCATGGAAGGATGTAATATTTGAGATGGAAAATTAGCATGGAAGGTATAGGACTGGAGCTCAAGAAGGCAAACAGGTATAAGAGAAGTTGTGCGAAGAAAATCAATAGAAAAAAAGTGTATAGGCTCTTTCACAAAATGCTAGTAGGAGGGAAAATTGGTAAAGTTTTTCTGAAAATTATTTTGAAAGATGTATAGAATCTTAAAAAAATTCCATTTAAACTAGTAAGTATAATTTGAACAAATATTTAAGTCCAAATAATAAAGATAAGTATTATGCACAAACATGCTTATTTCAGCATTGTTTTTAATAAACATGAGCAAGAATAAGAGTTACCAGCGTACATAATGTTTGTACAAATAACCACTCATGGTGTTACAAAATATTTAGGAAACAAAAGTTTGGAAATATTTAGACTCCTGATTGTCTGTCTTAGTTTTCCAGGGCTGCTATGACAAATACTACAAAACTGGTTGACTTAGAAAACAGGAATTTATTGTTTCATGGTTTCAGAGGCTAGAAGTCCAAAATTAAGGTCTTGACAGGCTATGCTTTCTCTCAGAGTCTGTAGTATTCTGGTAATATTTTGCTTGGCAATCTTTGGGATTTCTTGGCCAGCATCTTTGCCTCTATCATATGGCAATCTGCCTCATTCCCTGGCTTCCTCTGGTTTCTAGCTTCTGACTCCCCTGCCCATTTTCCTTTGCTTATATGGATTTCAACCATATTGGATTAAGGCTCACCCTCATTCAATGTGGCTACACTTTAATAATGACATTTTTAAAGGTCTTATTTACAAGTGTGTTAGCACCCACAAGAATGCAGATTAAGGTATGGACATGTCTTTTGTGTGGGGGGGGCATGATTCAATACCAACATTGTCCTTAAGTGGGAAGATGAAATATTTAGATTTGACTCTATATTTTAATACTGACTAAAATTAAATTAGAACTGGGAATTCTATAGTGCTCAGCTCCCAAAGTTTCTACTTCAAATGTAAGTGATGTCTAAGCCAGAAGGAGATATTAATTAAGAGATTTACTGCAAGGAATTGGCTTAGGTGACTTTGGGGAACTGACCAGGCAAGTCTGAAATCCATAGGGCAGATTATCAGAAAGGACAGCCTGAGACTCGTGGGCAGGAGCTGACACTGCTACCCACTGGAAGAATCTCTCCTCCTTCTGGGAAACTTCAGTTCTGCTCTTAGATCTTTCAACTAACAAAATCAGACTCATCCAGATTATTTAGGATAATTTCCTTTACTTAAAGTCAAGCAATTATGGACTCTAATCACATTTATAAAATACCTTCATAGAAACAACTAGATTAGTGTATAATTGAATAACTGGGAACTTTAACTCGGGTAAATTGACTCATAAAACTGACCATGACAGAGCCCATTGCAAACAGTTGCTGGGTTTATACAAGATGGCTAAGCATCCTCTGTCACAGTCTGATAATGTGGTTGGAAAAAATTGGAAATTTGAGGGAATATAAAGGACAGTAGTTGTGGCATATTGACCCTGAGACAACCCTTAATTATCCCTTCCTTCTGGTCTTCACACTCTTACATCATCCTCTAACCTTGATTGTAGGCAGCACCTGTGGTTGACTTCTGACCAATACAATATGACACATGTGATGGGATATTACTCCCATAATTATGTTACATTAATATGATTCTGTCTTACAAGAAGGCTCACTCTGGAATCTCACTCTCCTTGTGGAAGCAAGCTACCACAGATCCTACAGCTACAAGGAAATGAAATCTGCCAACAACTTGAGTGCTCTCAGAGTCACCCCCTTCTCCAGATGAGAATCCATCCCTGATTGATCCCTTGGTTGTTGCCTTGCAGAGAACTCAGCTAAAACCGTGTCTGGACTTCTGATCTACAGGAACTATGAGATAACAAATGTGGGTTTTTTTTCAGTTACTATGTTTGTGGTCATTTGTCATGCAGCAGTAGAAAACTAGTATAATGGTTTCTGACTTCTGTCCTGTCTGGTCCCAAGCCTTGTTCTCTTTCTCTACTAAACTAAACAGAGTAGAACACTGAGATGATGTCCAGGGTTGGAGGCTGGGGACTGAAGACACAGAGCTTGTTATCAGTGAAGTGCCAAATTGGAAATATTCCTCCATGGAAAATTTGAGTGAATTCAATGCGGGGTTTGGGGCATCCCTAAAAGCTGTAGTCAGAGTTATTCTGCAGAAGCAGTCAGTGTTAATGTCCTTAAACATGACCAGAAGACAGAGAAAGATAAGAAAAATAATCTTGTTTTCACACCAGGGAGACCTATGGATAATGAGGAAAGGATAGTTTTTATGGACTAGAGGGAGATAAGTTAGATTTAGTCAGGCACAAATGATGAGTTATTCAATTTAGTACTTAGCAGCATGAGAATGTAGACATTTGAAGTTTCAGGGAACTGACAGTGGAGACTTACTCTGGCTTTGCCTTATAAATCATGACTTTTTATGAGATAGCTTGTTAGAAAACACAGTGGGAATTGTCGGTCCATGGGTTTTTTTCATTTAACTTCAATCAGCGGGAATTTTGAAAAAATAACCTGATGTTTCATTATAAGAAATCTCTACTAGACCAGAGAAAAAGTCATTCTTACTTGCCTGTAAATTTCTAGCATTAGATGGGAACCGCGACAGTAGAAATATTGGGTTCAGGAGCTAGGAATGCCTGGCAAATGGGCATTAGGTCCCCACGGGGCGTTTTTCTGGCCTTTTAGCTCAGACCCACTGCCACTGTTTCAGCAGCAAGCTGGAGGGCAGCAAGCTGGAGCTGGGTCCAGAAACATCCACTCTGAAAGGTAGGGGAAACCAGTGTGGATCTCCAAGAGAGCCACTGACACAAACTCAGAAAGGCTATGCCAATTTTTTAAATTATGTTAATGTCAGTGGCAAATTAGTGAGGATATTTACCTTTTAAAACCTTTTTCAGTTAGTAATCCCATGCTTTTCTCAACTTGGGATAAAATTCACCCAGTAGGTGTCAGATTATAAATACAGTGCTATCTCACCCTTCATGGCTTGCCAGTAGTTTTCAAGATAGGCAGAGTTGCCTCATCCATAAAAATTCTTTAGAAGTTTTAAAAGAAAATGGGTAAATATAAGGAAAGATCCTTTTTTTCCTGTCAACGTGGCCAAGAATGTAAAAATGCATTGAGGGGGAATTCATGATATCTAGGAAGTGAATGAGAACTGAAGAACTCTGTTATGTCAACTATGTAAGAGTCAGCATGATCCCAAATCCCAACCAGGGGGCCACTTTGGAGGCAGAGGATGAGAGTAGTGGGAACACTTCCTAGGGAGTCTCAGGAATTTGGGCACACGAACAGTTGTCCCAGGTATACTCTCCAGGTGTATACCTCGAGCACCACACAGGTGAGCCTCCAAATTGCAACCAGTTTGCAGCCTTTGCTTTGCTTCCACAGAGAACACAGTCTGTTATTGCAATTTTCATATAAAATCCTGAACTGTGAGTTTGGGCCAAGTTCAGGGTGCTACATACTATAGTTCAAGGTCAAAAAGGGAAGTCAAAGGGGAAAATGTAAGTTCACACTGGCATCAAAGAACTGAGTGTTTTTTGTAACAAGAGTGAACGTTGCCTCTTGATTATGAACTAGCATTACGTAAAACCATTAAGTGTTTGAGCAAAAACACAGTGTGGGAAGTTCTCTAAGTAGATAATGTGATAACTATTTTTTTTTTCAGTTTTGTGAAACACTTCTTTTTATTAAAAAAGTTTTCATTGTTAAAAATAACATGAAAATACGAAAGTAGAGAAAATAGTAAAGTGAAACCAGGCAGTTTCAACAATTATTTATTCATGGCCAATCTTATTTCATTTATTACACTATCTAATTGCTTGCCATGGGGATTTAAAAAAATATTGTGTTAATATACACATGTATATATAACAAAATTTGTCATTGTAACCAGTTATAAGTGTACATTTCAGTGGCATTAATTATGTTTACAATGCTGTGCTGCCATCAGCACCATCCATTATCAAAACACTTTCATTATACTAAACTCTGTATCCATTAAGCAGTAACTTCCTATTTCACCTACATTCTTTTGAAATAATTCCCAGACATTATATTATTTCATAACAAATATGAAACCAATTTAAAAACTGGGGTCTATACACTTGGAAGTCTCTCAAGTGTAACACTAACATTTCTAGAATCTGAAAGTGAGCCAAGAATGTAAGAATGCAGGGCCTGGGCCGTCTTGCATGGTGTAATCCTCCTGTTTTCTAAACTTTCATGCAAATGAAATTGCATTAGTCACATCTCAATGGAAGCCTAAAATATAGACTGGAGGATATTTGCAAAATACCTCACTCTTTTCCTTAACTTTGGTTAAGAATACCTGTAGTTGATCGTATGTGTGTGTATGTAATTTCTCTCTCTCTACCTTACATCTATCTATCCATCTATCTATCTATCTATCTATCTATCCATCTATCTATCTATCTATCTATCTATCTATCTATCTATCTATCTATCTATCTATCTATCTATCCATCCATCCGTCTATCTATCTATCTATCTAATTTTTCTATGTCTATCCATCTACCTATCTAGTCATCTATCCATCTATCCATCCATCCATGACCAGAATCTTAATTTTGTGCTATTGAAGGACCCACCTCCTTTTCCTACACTTGTCACATTCCAAGACACAGGGCATGCACTCCTAAGCAAACCTCTGGGCCAACACAGCAGTGTGGATGACACACAAGAAATATGGGATTGAGCCAAAGTCCCAAAGGAGTGTAGAATTAGTTCTTCTGCCTGAAATATCCTAGAACTCCTAGTTATTCACTGGTGTTGATGTGTTTACTAACAATTCATGTAATGTCATGTTGCTTGATGCCTCTGTGACTTTGTACTTTCCATTCCTTTTGCTGGGAAACCTCCCCCTTGGTCCTTCATGCTGCTAATTTCTATTCCTCTATTCAGCTTCAGCTCAGCACATGCAATCCATTTCAGACATCTCCTAATTTCTCATGAATATTTCTATCAAAGGGCTCCTCCCATTACATTGAAATCATGTTGCCTGTCTCTCAAGAGGACCCTAAGCTCCCTAAAGGCAGGCTATAACATCTGGGGTTAAGAGTACAGCTTTTGAAAACAGACAAGCCAAAGTTTGAACATCACTTTTGCCATGTATTATCGTGGGGCCTCAGACAAGTCCCAAAACTTTGCTGAGCCTCAAGGATGGGGATAGTAGGCAGATAATAACATAATTTAGCATTCATATTTGGATTAAGTGAGGTAATGTATGTGGATTGCTTTTTAGTCCCAACTATATAGCATATTTCATAGATTCTAGGGGCACAGCTTTTAAGATGTAACATTTCTGAATTGGAGTCTTAAAACTACTTTTAGAAGGAGGACACTGTACAGAGTGTCATTGGCTGCTACACACATCAGAAATGCTATATGAAAATTTGCATACTGGGAATTCATAACATTATAAAATTCATAAAAATACACTAACATCCATAGGTCCCTAGTGTCTTTATAAGAGAATCCAGGAAGCAATATTGGAGCAACTTTCAGTCTCTAATAACACATTATTCTATTTTTATGAATTACGTGTTACATTCTGATACTGTTGCTAGAACAGTGTGGAAAAACAGACATTGATAACTCTGTTGAAAAGTGATTCAGAATGGTTGATAGGGAACACGAAGAAGTTTTAGAAAGACTTTAACCATCTTATATCATGTATATTTTTCTTTTAATCTATGCATAAAAGTGCTATATGAAAATTCACATCTAATTTAGTCTATTGGAGATATTTCAAGAAATATAGTTAAAAATCAAAATAATAAGGAAATATTTTGCCATCATTTAATTTCACATATTTATTAATTCCTTGAGGTATGTAAAAGTATTATATCTTTTAGTTGGTTACATCTTAGATTTGATGAAATAAATAATAACTCCACTTAGGATTTTGTTGAGCATTAAGTAACAGAAAGCTTGTCCAATGGTGGCTTAAACAATAAGAGTATTTATTGTGTTTTTAAGAAGTTCAGAAGTAGAAGGGTCTCTTGGCTAGCTGGGCACCTCAACAATATCATAAATGACTCAGATCTTTTTTCCTATCCTGTCTGTCATCCTTGGTATATTGGCTTTCAATTATTATCATGCTTGTAAAATGGATCTTTTAGCTTTGGGCATCACATCTACATCCAAGGTGGAAAGAAGAGACAAGCAGGAACTTAAAAAATCTCTTCTTGCAGGAAAAAAAAAAACCAACTTTCCTAACTTAACTCCTAGGAATGTTCTGTCTCTCTGGAGAAAAGTGTTTGATGTGGCCAATAACAGCTGCAAGAGAGATGGGGAAGTGAAACCCTAGCAGGGACTCCCGATCCTCTAGTAAAAACATAAAAAGAAATGCTTCCACATCAGTGCACAACCTGAACTGCCATTCGTGGTTGGGCTGGGAAATGGAATCAGGTATGTAAGTCCTTTGGCTGAATCGAGAGATACAGGTCAGATTATGTTGGCAGAGAGAGGGAGAAGGGATGAAGGCAAGAGGGCAGGATGGAGGGCAAATGAAGCACTGGCTCTGGGGTTTAATTTGAAGCCTCCTTTGCAACATCATGGACAAATTCTATCCAACTTGGTCAGTGTCTTCATAGTCCCACAGGGATTTTATTGGAAACTCAGGCAATGACCATCTCTATGGGATTGCTGATGCCTCACTGATGTTTCTTGGCCTAAGGTCATGTAGTTTTCCAATTTTCTCACTGGGTTATTTGTCACTCCTGATGCAGTTCCTCCTAGTACTTACACAATTTATAAAGCTTAGTGTAATATCTAAGGGTCAGAAAAAATCAATCTTGCTGTCAATTCTACACAGACCTTGTTAAAACGTTGTTTTAGTTTGGTACCCTGTTTCTTGCTTCTTAAATCTCAGGGGAGGTCCTTTAACTAAGCTCCTAAGACCAGAGACCAGCCATTTCCATCCACCATGTGCTATGTTACTATTGCAAGTATTTTCTTCCTATTTGCCATCACTTACATATTTTTGCTATGCAAGAGTTATTTTAAAATTTCATGTAATCAAATTTATTACCTCTACATGTGATTCATGGATAGAGCCATTACCTATTCTTGTGTACAGAGTACTTTATCCATGCATTCTTCTAGTACCTGTTGGAATTTATTATTAAATATGGTACAAGTTATGGATCCAATTTCATCTTTTATCACATAGCTTTTATGGATAATTTCCCCCAAAGATCTGAGATGCTGTCTTTATTATATAATAAGTTTCCACATATTATTGAGCCTATTTCTGGACTCTTTTATTTAATTGGTCTGAGGGTCTATTCAGATGACCACACCATTTTAATTATTGAGTCTGTAAAGGATGTCTTCAGATTTGGTAGGACTGTACTCCCTAAGTGCTTTTCTTTTAATTATTGCCAGAGACAGTCTTGCATCTTATTTTTTTATGTACACTATACTATTAACTTGTTTAGCTTCAGAAAAAGGACTTTTTCTTTTTGTTGGAGGGGGCGGGGAACACCGTAAATTTATAAACCATCTGAGCTTTAGAGAACTGACATTTTAGTATGTGTTGCATTGTCCTATCTCAAATAACAAAAGGTATCTTTCTGTTCATCCAAGTTTATTTTGTCTCCTTTGGGAGTGCTTTACAATTTTCCTGATATAGGTTTTGCAAACTTATTAAGTTTATTCCTAAGTATTTTATACTTTATTTTGCATTTTATTCTCTAATTGCTTATTGTTTGTATATATGAAGGCTATTGATTCCTGTACATTAATTTGATATCCTGCTTTATTATACATTCTTTTCTTGAGTCTAATTTAATTATGTTTTAGAAAGTAAGGTTAAAAATACTTTTTTTCTTTGCAAATGTACAATCTTTCTACAATTTTATGAGTTGAATAAACTACTAAGGACTCTCTGACCACAAAAATAACATTGCTTTCAGTAAAATGCATTTTGATTTCCTAATGGCTACATTATAAATAAACATTTAAAACACAACCCATGCATAAATGGATAACTGCTGGAACATTCCAAGTATGAAGAAATAAAAAAATGTAATGTGCCACTTGAAAAACACTGTGGTGTGCCAGCCTATTTACATCTCCATATTCTTTTATAGTATGAATTTAGTGCTGTCCCTTTGACTGGTTTTTTTAACTGCATTTTTGTTATTAAACAAGAACATTATTACAGTTACATTTGGAATTTGATGTGATTTCCTTTAAGGAAAGACATTCTCCATCTTTGCCACATTAAAAGTTTATACTTAACTTTTTTTGCAAGTTTGTTGGGTTTCTGCAATTTTTGCAATCAATGAAATGGTAAATTTCTCTGCTAAGGCAGCAGTACATGTATATTACACAATAAATATTTATCTAGAGTATTTCAGGTTTGTTTTCTTCACACACTGGTAGGATGTAATTTCTCTCAACTCAGTAAATTGATTTTAGAACTCCTATCATAGAGTCCCACGCCTGGGAATCACCTCGAGAAGCATCTATTCAATTTCCCTGGCTCTATATAGAACCAAGGAACTTGGCACAGAGAGAGCCTGCAATTTTCTCCTGAAGCACACTTCAGTGTTTAATAACCCATAAGACTCTCAAGAAATTCCTCCTTATATCCATCTTAAATTACCAATGGCACATAGATTTTGAGTTTCAATCCTAAATAACTGGAATAAATTACCTTTCCCAGGGAAACAGACATCACTGTAGGATCTAATGAAGTGTTGGTGTGAAATAAACAGAAATATCACCTCTCTGGACTGCAATAAGTGATTTTCAATCAACCGCCCCAACTCCGCCGAGTGCTTGTGCTGTGGTCAGTGGGGTTACTGTCACCAATGGTCTTGGTGCAGCCCTCTTGGACTCTCATGAATTATATTAGCACTGGGACTGAAACTAACAGCAAAGATGAACCAGGACAGGGAGCCAGACAAATTGTGCCTGTGCTGTCTGGGTGATGGGTTAGGTATGCAGCCAGGCATTCCAAGCTGATTGCCGTGAGCTTCCTGGGTCTGAGCAGACAGCGATAGGCTGAGCCCAGGTTCCTGTTGGTGTGCAGGCCATCTGAGCCAGACCAGGTTTCATCAGCAGAGTCCCCTGGCCACCATTGCTCTTGCCTCCCAGAATCACACTTTGAGTCCTGTTTAGGGGAGGGCTTACTTTCTTGTTCTTTTCTTTCTTTTTTACAATAGACTATTTTTTTAATGCTGTATGGCAAGGGTCACATTTCATTCTTTTTCCATGTGAGTATCCCATTATTGCAGCACCATTTGTTGATTTTTTTTGTTTTTTTCTTTCTTTAGTTTGCTTGTTTTTGGGACATGCATGGGCCGGGACTAGAACCTGGGTCTCCTGCATGGCAGGCGAGAATTCTACCACTGAAATACCCTTTCACCTACAATAGACTATTCATTTATTTTTTGGGGTGGTATATGGTCCGGGAATTGAACCTGGATCTCCAGCATGGAAGGCAAGCATTCTACCACTGAACCACCTGTGCATCCTAGACTAGTTTTTTAAAAGCAGTTTTAGGTTTACGGAAAAATTTGTGCAGAATGTTCAGAAAGCTTCTATACTTCCCCTCTCCCCTCCAGCCCTCTGCACAGTTTCCCTATTATTAATATCTTGCCCTGGCAGGACACATTTATTATAATTGATGAACCAATATTGATGTGTTATTAGGAACTCAAGTCCATGGTTTACATGAGGGTTCATTCTTTGTGTTGTACAGTTCTATGGGTTTTGACAAATACATAGCATCATGTCTCCACCATTACATTATTATCCAGAATAGTTTCAAACAAACAAAAAATCCTTAGCTGGGGAAGGAGAGCAGAAAAATTAAAATGTATTAATGATATTATAGAGTCTTTTGGTTCTGAGATTCTTTACTCTGCTTGGGAAGATTCTGGGAAATTTGAAATCATAACTGGTTTCCTGGGAGAACCCTGGAGGACTAGGAGACCCATACTAAGTTGTCTTTATTAGATGCCAAGCAGACATAGTCATTGACACTTCCTTTCCCATGTCTTTGGCCTTTCAGAAGACTCCCCAAGCTTAGACTCAATCCAGGAGAAGGGGGCATATCTATGAATGGACAGCATGAGTGGAATAGGAAAGAGCTTTGTATAGTAAGTTGAATAATAGAAAGTACATTTGTATTTTTGTATTCTGAGATGTGGACTGAGGTTCACTCACACTATAAAAGGAAGTAGAAAATGTCTTAAGAAGTTGATACCCAGAATTCTCTAAGGGTAGAATAAATTTCTACTGGATTGTTTTGCTACAGCCTGCCAGGAGCGAAGCTGATAGACCAGGCAACTCTGTTTATGATGGACATACTTGGTAAGTACCCAAGGATGGAGAATGCATCTGAGCCCTTTCTTGCCTTGGATTGAGTCTGTTGAATATCTGATTTCTCAGAGCCTCAGATCTTAAAAATACAGGTATTTGAATGTACATAAAAGAGATACAGCATAAGAGAGTAGGGTGTACTATCTTCTATGCTATTGGGGGCATTTGAAAGAAAATGAATCCAATGACAGATTGGAAACTATGCTAACCTTTTAAATATATGTAGAAATTTCATTTTGATGAATATTTATTTTGAAGACCTGGAGAGTAAGTCAAACAAAAATTGAAAAACTGAATTGTCAGTCCTTTCTCTGTCAATCAATCTAGTGCTCTTCTTCTGCTTTTTTTTTTCTCATTGAATAAAACTAAGTATATTCCTACAAGGACAGCAGTCTGCAATTACAGTTTTGGACAGTACTCTCTTGTTTTAACACAATTAACTTGGGCTCTTGCTTTAACACAATTCACACACTAATGGAGGAGCCTCTTTATTTTGGGAAATTGTCTCTGTCCATTCTCAAATATTACTCCAGAATTAAAACTCTATATCAAATTACTCCATTCTGACTGTCCAAGAATTCCATGGGTAACTTTTCATTTTGTGAAATTGGAGAATCAGATGGATAGAATCTGTTTTTTCTTTCTTTCCTTAAGTATACACTTTTTCTTTAAGAGGTACAGAGATTACCATCATTTATTTCCTTTTCATGTAATTACTTCTCAAAGATTATGGATTTGAATGTGAGGTAAGCTCATGAAGAGATAATTAGAGAAGGGAAATTAGGAAAGGAAATATTATAAATAAAAGGTCCTGAGTATTAAATAAATGGCATGTAAATCCTTTTGAGAGTACTTTAAATTACTGTCACACTGTCAAAATGAGCCATTTCCATTCACCCCTTAACTATTCTCATGTTTAGCTTTTCAGATGTCCTTTATGTGGTAGTTAGGTTCAGGTGTCAACTTGACCAGGTGAAGGCACTAGTTCTATTGCTGTGGACATGAGCCAATGGCATCTGAACCTTATCTGTTGCTGATTATACCCCTAGTCAGCTAGGAGGCATGCCTACTGCAACGAATGCTGTTTGATTTAATTGGCTGGAAGCTTAAATGAGAGAGCTCAACATAGTACAACCAAGCAGCTCAACATACCTCATCTCAGCACTTGCAGCTCAGCCAGGCCTTTGTAGAGCAGAAAGGAATCACCCTGGGGAAAGTTGTTGGAACCCAGAGTCCTGGAGAGAAGGCCAGCAGAGATCACCCTGTGCCTTCCTGCATGAGAAAGAACCTCAGTTGAAACTTAGCTGCCTTTCCTTTGAAGAACTACACATTTTTAACTAAATAAATCCCCTTTTATTAAAAGCCAATCCATTTCTGGTGTGTTACATTTCGGCCGCTGACAAACTAGAACATTTTATATAGATTCCATTATCATCCCAATTACACTTCTTGCATTAACTGTTTCAATGTTACTCTGACCCCAAATGCCAATGAAACTTAGAAAAATGAAGCTACCTACATTAACTGCCAGAAAAGCAATAATAATGATAATGATAATAATTTTGACTCTGCAAAGTCCTAGTGATGATTGTTACATTTTTTATTTCTATATTTATTTGTTTATTTTAACTGAGCTTCACTTTTGCCCTGGATATGGTCTATCCCACTAAATATTCTATGGGTGCTTGAAAAGACTATGTATTCTGCTCTTGTTGGGTGGATGTTAGATACGATGTCGATTATATCCTGTTGATTGATGGCATTAAACTTTTCTATATCTCTGCTGACGTTTTGTCTAATAGTTCTATTCCTTGTTGAGAGATGGGTGTTGAAGGTGAGGACTGTTATTGATTAATTCCAGGTGAGAACGCACCAAAGTGGTGGGTCAGTAGGAAAGAATTATAGCTTATTAAATTAATTTCCCTCATGTGTGGAATAGAAAATTAATGAAACTGAATGAATGGGAGGGTACTTTTAAAACCAGTGACTGATGACGAATGTTGAAATATCTTAAATGTTTTTCTAAACAAATGACATAGGAATAGAGACTAACTAGAAGATGTCACCTGACTATAGCCCGAATGAGATCAATTTGCCTCCTTCAGCTTTGACATGTTTAAAATATATATTTCCCAGACAGATAGGATTTTAATAACTTTCTGCTGTCTTTTCAGAAATCTCCCTGATGTGACCAATCAGACTTGCTTTGGGAGGAAAACCATACTTGGAGAGAAAAGTCTTTGCAGTAATTTAGCAACCCAGTCTTTAAGGTGCACTTGAACATAAGGGAGTCAAGTACAGAGGGGCGTCCTGCCTTCCTGACCCGTTCTTTCCAGAGAACAAAGGTGCTAGGACTGCCACAGTCCACACACATAGTGCTGTCAGCTTTGGGGCCAGTCATGTTCCAGAGAGTCTCACAGGCACATGTTGAATAGCAACCCTACAAAAATAATAATATAACCTAGAGAGAAAAGAGATCTCTTTTTACAGAAGGGCAAGACTCATGAGGGTGGGGGAGAGGGTATTTCTCTTTCCCAAATGTAAGAAAAGGAAGCCTCAGGGGTATATCTCTTAAAATTTGTATGTGTTCTTCTTTACTTGAAAATCTGCTTTGCCACCAGGGTTGCTGATTTCTCTATGTACCACTGGCTTATGGAAAAAAACCACTGGAGAAAACTTGTTTGGTGGATTCTGCCACGAAGAGAATAACTCTAGAACACTGTGCTCTTCCTCCTCTTTGAAAATTCTTTAGTTTCCAGTTTTTTGTTTGTTTGTTTGTTTTTGTTTTTTTGGTATGCTGTATGGCAGGGTCACATTAGATTATTTTTCCACGTGAGTATCCCGTTATTGTAGCACCATTTGTTGAATTTTTGTTTTATTTTTCTTTGTGCTTGTTTGTTTGCTTTGGGGAGGTGCCTTGACCGGGAAATGAACCTGAGTCTCCTGCATGGCAGGAGAGAATTCTACCACCGAATACCCCTGTACCCCGAGTCCCGTTTTTTGAGGTGTAAGATGAAGCCTAAACATGTCTACAGTCCATGAGTAAATAGTGCATTGTGGGTGAGATTTGTGACTACAATTGTGCCCATGAAAGAATGCCATGGGAGAATGACTTCTGCTTCCATGGCGATGGAGTAGATGTACTCTTCCCTATTCTTTGAGCTGGGTACAGCTATAAACCCTTGACATTATATTTCTGAAAATGTAAGAAATATCTGAAAGGTGGAAAGAAAACAGCTTTCTTCCATGTTTTTCTTCCATGAAAAACAGCACAGTAAGTTCCCTTTATTTTCCTTTTGTCTTGTACATCCCAAGTGCTTAAAGAAAAGAGCTTCAAAATGTGAATGAGCCAGCAATTCAGAATGCCAAAAGGCACAGACACCCCCCTGCCCCAAACAAAACAAAACAAATAAAGCTTTCTCTCTCTTAAAAAAGGACCAGAAAAGAGGTAGCCTAGGAAGACAGAAAAGTTTAAACTATTCTTCTCCAGCCAAAAACCACAGATAAAGTTATGTGCCCCCCACCCACAAGAGTGAATGGGGGATAGAGACTTCCATCCTTGTAAGGCTGTAACCTAGCACCTCAACGCCTTGCTATGGCAGTATTGGAGAAGTCAACTACTAGCCCTGGACTTTCTTTTCTGGGAAGTATCAAGCCCCCTACTTTCTTGCAGTATCAGTGGAGACCATATGAAGAACCCAGACTTTATGCCCACCGAGCAGTAATGGGATACCCCACAACCTCGCTGCTGGGTGGTTTGAGAGGAGCCAAAGTGGAGAATAAGATTTTCCACCACTGCTCATGGGTAACTTGACCACCTCCTCTCCTCTGTGATATCAACTGAAGCCACACAGGAAACTGAAATTTTCATCCCACTTAGATGTCAATAGAGACCGAGGGGGGAGCTGAAATTCTCACCTGCCATGCTGGAGACCTGTGTTCAATTCTCAGTGCCTGCCCATGCAAAAACAACAACAACAACAAAACAGAAAAAACAGGGTGGATCATGGTGGCTCAGTGGCAGAGTTCTTGCCTGCCATGCCTGAGACCAGGGTTTGATGCCTGGTGCCTGCCCATGCAAAAAAAAAAAAAAAAAGAAGTGAAAAATAAAACTGACTTGCAAAATAACTTTATTAAGATAGTCAAATGCCCTGAACACAACAGAAAAGCACAAAGCACATGAAGATCCAAGCAAAAATGGCCCAGCCAAATGACCACATTGAAAGTCTGGAGGGGACACAGAACATGTGTCAAAATCAAAGATATTTATAAAGAAATAAAGGATATCAGGAAGACACTAGAAGAGCATAAATGAGAATTTGAAAGGTTCAATAGAAAAATGGTAGAGCTCACAGAGATGAAAGATACAATAGACCAAATGGAAATATATTTGAAACATATAGCAGATTCGAAGATGCAGAAGGAAGAGTAAGTGCACTAAAAGACAGGACAATTGAACTAGAGTGCACAAA
>PVIY010006595.1:18863-86733 GCA_004026745.1 Myrmecophaga tridactyla | reverse complement strand
AATAAACAAGGTGTCGGTGGCTGAGAGAGTTCAAATAGAGTCAAGAGGCTACTCTGGAGGTCACTCTTACAGAAGCTTCAGTTAGACATTGTTACCTACCATAACTTGTCAAACCCCAACCAAAACCATTCCTGCCAATCCTAAAGAACACCTAGGGTGTTATATAAGATTCTACAAAGGTTCCCTGCACTAGGGTAACGTTCCAGAAACCTACAACCTCCAGATGGGTCCCTAGATCAGATAAATCCTGCAATGCAGAGGGCCCAGCCTCTCCAGAATATCAACTAGTTCTATTCCCCTACCCCATATTACTGACAGCCCCTTCCAGCACAAAAAAGTTAGTATGGGCATAGCCCAAATACCCCTAAAGAGTGGGAGAAAGATCAAAGATGATGGTGGAATTATACAGAGAAGGTAAGGTTTAAGAAACGAGAATGACTGCTGAATCATTATATTGATATTTCTTTTACTTTCCAGTATCTTAGAGCAGCTAGAAGTAAAAACCTAAAATTGTGGAATTGTAACCATACCAAAGTCTGAAATACGTTCTACACCTAATTGTTGTGATATACTTTGAAATTTATTGCTTTTTTGTATATATGTTGTTTTTCACACACACGAAAATAAAATGAGCTAAGGTAGTACAGACATGCACTGTCAAATAAAGAATTTTGTTTGTCCACTGGAAAAAAAGAACATAATCTGGGAGCCTATATTTTTGTCTTGTCTAGGATAAGTTAGTACTGCCTTATTAAGCTATTACTATGACCCTCATTACAATACAACGTTTTAAAATTTCAAAAAAAAAAAACACATGAAAAGAAGTTCATCTTCATTAGCTATAAGGGAAATGCAAACCAAGACAATGAGCTATCACCTCACACCTACAAGAATGGCTGTTATTAAACAAACAGGAAACTACAAATGTTGAAGAGGATGTGGAGAAATTGGAATACTATTCACTGCTGATGGGAATGTATAATGGTATAGCCGCTGTGGAAGACAGTTTGGCATTTCCTCAGAAAACTAAATATCCAGTTACTCTATGACCTGGCAATACCACTACTCAGTATATACCCAGAAGAGCTGAAAGCAGTGATGTGAACAAACATTTGCATATCAATTTTCACAGCAGGACTATTCACAATTGCCAAAAGACAGAAACAATCCAAGTGTCAATCAACAGATGAGTGGATAAATAAAATGTGCTGTATACACTGATGGAATATTATGCAGCAGTAAAAAGAAATGAGGTCCTGAAACATAGGACTACATGGATGAATCTTGAGAACATAATGCTGAGCTAAATAAGACAGACACAAAAGGATAGGTATTGTATGATTTCACTAATATAAAGCCCCTGGAAAATGTAAACTCAGAGTCTTAAAATGTAGAATATAGTGGACAGAAGTTGAAAAGGGGAGAATTCTTACCTAATCTGTACAGACTAGTTATCAAGGTTAAACTTAAATGTAAGGGAATGGACAGAGGTGATGGTATTTCATTAGTGGGTTCATAAGTAACAGTGCCATACTGAAGATGAATATGACTGAAAGGGGTTTAGAGCCATATACCTCACTGATTAGCACTTGTAAATATAAATAAGTTCTTACATAAACTACTTCAAAGATATGACACTTGCATAAAGAGATAATAATAGAGGAGTATATGGGAAAATTACTTATTGCATACTAAGGTCTATATTCAACAGGAATTTATCACTAGTGTCCTAGTTTGCTAGCTGCTGGAATGCTATATACAAGAACTGGAATGGCTATTAAAAGGGGAATTTAATAAGTTGCTAGTTTACAGTTCTAAGGCCAAGAAAATGTCCAATTAAAACAAGTCTATAGAAATGTCCAATCAAAGGCATCCAGGGAAAGATACCTTGGTTCAAGCAGGCTGATGAAGTTCAGGGTTTCTCTCTTATCTGGAAAGGCACATGGTGAACACAGTCACAGTTTCTCTCTCAGCTGGAAGGGCACATGGCGAACACGACATCATCTGCTACTTTCTCTCCTGAGAAACAGTGCAAACTCCTATACCTTGGTTCAAGAAAGCTGATGACGTTCAACGTTTCTCTCTCAGCTGGAAGGACACATGGCAAACATGGCGGCGTCTGCTGGCTTTCTCACAGCTCTACAAAAAAGGACTCTCTCCGAAATGTTTCCTCTTTTAAAGGATTCCAGTAAGCAATTCCACCTTCAATGGGTGGAGACTCACCTCCATGGACTCACCTCATCTAATCAAAAGTTACCACCCACAATTGGGTGGGTTACATCTCCATGGAAACAACATAATCAAAAAGCTCCCACCCAGCAATACTGAATGAGGATTAAAGGACATGGCTTTTCTGGGGTCCACCATAGATTCAAACCAGCACAACTAGCACTAAACAATACTAGGGATGAATAATGGGGTGAGGCAAAAACTAAGGGGAGTTTTGGATTTTCTCTTTGGTGTGGGTGCGTCTTATTTTTTTCTTTAGAGCAATGCAAATTTTCTGAATTTGAGAGTGATGATGATTGTACAAGTAAGTGAGGATACTGTGAAACATTGCTTATTTTGGATAGAAAATATGCTATATAAATGTATCTCAATAAAACCTGCAGATTCAAAATAAATAAACAGAAAGATTCAAGTGCCAGAGAAAATATGGAGAAAGAAGTATACCAATTTGATGTCGCCAGGACAGGAGAATGGGCCAGCCCCTCTGGTGGGTAATGTAGTGGATCCCCAGGAGGCCAAATGTAGGGTTACCATATAATTAGGCAATTCCTGTTACTTGAACTGAAAGCAGAGAATCGAACAGACATTTGCACCGTGATGTTTATGGTGACGTTATTCATGATACCCAATGGATGGAGGTGGCCCAAGGGGACACTGACTGAGAAGCAGAATGGTGAACTACGGTGTATACATAAGATGGAATGCTGTGCAGCTGCAGAAGGCAACTGAGTCAAGAGGCATGCAACATGGTGAATGAACCATGAGGACATTATGTTGAGCAAAGAACAGCCAGAAACAAAAAGACAAGTATTGTCTGGTCTCTTTTAGAAAATACTTATAAGAAAATTGGGGCCTGGGTTGTAAGTTCTTAACAGCAGTCACACGTATTCCTGAATTTTAAATGTTATTTCTAAATTCTGAGATGCTGTGCTATATGTGTATAACCTGGTATTTTCCTGAAATTTTGGGTACCCTGTGGGACACCTAAGAGTCAGAGTTGGAGTTCTGCACCTCTGATGGTCAGCATTACTCCATACAGCAACTGCTAAGTGGAAAAAGAGATCAGCCTTCAATTTGAGATAAGAATGAAGCTGATCTGGTTGGGACTAAGGTAAATCAGAATACAGGAAGGATAATACTGTCTATTTTACAAGTTCACATACTGGACGAGACCAAAGGAAAAGAGGTTTATTTTGTCCAAAACCTAAATTTTATGTAGTACACAATCTAACTTAACCTGTCTAGCCATTTTAGTTAAACAACCTAAACACATGGAGCCTAGGATTGGGTGAAAGGTCTTGCAATTCTGTATAGCTTAATTTAATACCAGGATAAATTCCAGAACATTTTGGGGAGAAAATTAAAATGCATTGGCAAAGTACCTTAAGGGACTAGGGAAAAAATATGGAACTATTAGATTTTCCTACCAGGAAAATCCCTGATACTCTCTTAAACATTAGGACTCCCATGATAATAGGCCAAGCCTTTGATCTTGAGGCTTGCTCTTACTAAACTTATTTCTGTAACAGAGAGGCTAAGCCTACCTATAGTATGCCTAAGAGTTACTCCCAGAGGACCTCTTTTGCTGCTCAGATATGGCCTCTCCCTCTTTCTAAGCCCAACCCTGCGAGTGAAATCATCACCCTCCACCCTACATGGACATGACATCCAGAGGTGTAAGCCTCCCTGGCAGCATGGGAGATGACTTGCAGGGATGAGCCCGGTCCTGGCACTGGGGGATCCACAGCGCCTTCCAGACCAAAAGAGGGAAAAGAAAGGTAACTTTGGCATCAGTGGCTGAGAAAGATCAAATAAGTTGAGAGGCTATTCTAGAGGCTACTCTTACGCAAGCTTCAGCTAGATGTTGCTAATGGCCATGTTTGCCAACCCCTAACCATCATTCCTGTTAACTGTAAAGAACACTTAGGTCTCTAACTAAGCCAAAAATTTCATGCACTAAGTTTACTTTCCAGAAAAAACATATCCTCCACAGTGTTCCTAGACCAGATAAAGTCCTGGAACCCAGAGGGGACAGTCTTCCCAAGAATATCAACCAATTCCATCCTTCTATGTTATATTGTTGACAGCCCTTTTCAACTTGAAAAAGATAGAATAGGCATAGACCAAAGATCCCTATAGACTGAGAGAAGGTTCAAAGGAGAAGGCGCTATAACAGAGAAGATAGGATTTAACAAATGAGTATGACTGCTGAATCATTGTATCAATATTTCTTTTAGTCCCCAGTGTTTTGGAGCAGCTAGAAGGAAAAACCTGAAACTGTGGAATGGTAACTGATACCAAACTTTGAAATCTGTCCTGTAACTACTTGTTAAAATGTACTTTGAAAATTATTACTTTTTTTGCATGGGTATATGTTATAATTCACAATAAATGCATTTTAAAAATGAGGTATCTGTGGCTAAGAGATTTCAAATAGAGTCGAGAGGCTATTCTGGAGGTTACTCTTATGCAAGCTTCAGCTAGACACTGCTAATTGCCATGGTATGTCAAGTCCCAACTAACTGTATTCCTGTAAACCCCAAAGCATACCCAGGTCTCTACCTAAGCCTCTATAAAAGTTTCACTCACTAAGTTTATTTTTCAGAAACCTAAAACCTGCAGATGGTTCCTAGACCAGTTAAGTCCTGAATCCCAGAGGTACCAGCCTCTCCAACAGCATCGACCATGGGCATCCCCCTACCCCATAATGCTGACACCCCTTTTTAACATGAAGAAGTTAGAATGGTCATTGCCTAAATATCCCTAAAGAGTGGGAAAAGGATCAAAGGAGAAGGATGAGCTGTAATAGAGAAGATGAGATTTAACAAATGAGTATGATTACCGAATCATTAATTGATATTTCTTTTTAGTCTCCAGTATCTTAGAGCAGCTAGAAAAAAAATATCTGAAATTCTGAAACTATAACCCATACCATACACTGAAATTTGTTCTATAACTACATGTTAAAATGTACTTTGAAATTTACTACTTTTTTGTATATGTGTTATATTTCACAAAAAAGAATGTTAGAAAATAATAATAATAAATAAAGTTTCAGTGGCTAAGAGATTTCAAATGGAGTCAAGAGGTCATTCTGGAAGTTTATTCTTATGCATTATATTGATATTCCTTTTTAGTTTCTAGTTTATTAGAATAGCTATAAGGAACTACCTGAAACTGCTGAACTTGTACTCCAGTAGTCTTGATTTCTTATGATGACTGTATAACTATATAGCTTTTATGGTATGACCATGTGATTGTGAAAACCTTGTAACCAGCACTCTCTTAATCCAGTATATAGGTAGATTAGTAAGAAAATAATGACAAGAAATAAATAAATAATGGGGAAAATAAAGGGTATGGGAGGTTTCAGGTGTTCTTTTTTATTTTAATTTTTTTTAGGAGTAATGAAATTGTTCTAAAATTGATTGTGGTGATGAGTGCACAACTATATGATGATACTGTGAGCCACTGATTGTATACTTTGGATGATTATATAGTATGCGAATATATCTCAATAAAATGGCACTTTAAAAAAACTTCAGTGAGATACTATTTCACACTAGGTAGAATGGCTGCTATTTTTTTTTTTTTTTAAAAGGAAAGTAACAAGTGTTGGAGAGGATGTGGAGAAACAGAAACACTCATTCATTGCTGGTGGCAATGTAAAATGGTGCAGCTTTCATGGAAGACAGTTTGGCAGTTACTCAGAAAGCTAAGTATTGAATTACCATATGAATTGGCAATGTTCTACTGGGTTTGGACCCAAAAGAACTGAAAGCAGGAACTTGAACAGATATTTGCACACTAACGTTCACAGTGGCATTATTCACAATTACCGAAAGATGGAAGGCACATCAAGCGATGAACGGATAAACAAAATATGGAATATACATACAATGGAATATTATTGACTTGGAAAATGAAGTCCTAATACATGGGATTACATGGAATGAACCTGAAGACATCATGTTGAGTGAAATAAGCCAGTTACAAAAGGAAAAATACTGTTTGATCTCACTGATTTGAAACAATTAGAATAAGTGAACTCATAGAGTAAGAATACAGAATATAGGTTACCAGAGGGGATGGGAAGTTAAGGCTTAAAATGTGCATGTACCTATTTGGAATGATGGAAATGCTTTGGTAATGGATGGTGGTGACGGCAGCACAACGCTGTGAACACAATTAGCGGCAGTGAAATACATATATGAATATGATTCAAAGGGGACATGTTAGATTGTCTATATGGTAAAAATGTTCTAAAAAATTCAGGGACCTACACCACAAACAGTGACCCCTAAGTTAAACCACGGACTTTACATAATGGTCCAATTATAAAAATGTGCTATCATCAATTGTAACAAATGTTCCACACCAAAACAAAGTATTGGTGGTGGAGTGGTATATAAGAATCTCATAGTGCACGCACGATCATTCTGTAAACCCACAACTTCTTTAATAAAGGGGAAAAAAAAAAGGAACAGCTGTGAGTCATCAAACACCAGCTGTCAAATTTCAGCCAGTCTGTACAACTCAATCTTTTAAAAAACTTCAGTGTGCTTTTTCCAAATTCTCATTGGTATAGTAAAATAAACCTTTAGTTAAGGTTCTGAAAATTTTTAGAAATATAAGGGATATTTGTTTCCTCTTATGCATCAGGCTATAATAAAAAGTTAACACGGTCTATGCATTTAGAAGATTTAGGATTTTAACACCAGTTACACTCCTGGCTAGCTGTTAACCCTGGGCTTGTGAACACTCAGTTCCCTGTATAAATGGGAGATAACATCAGCTGGTCCTACAGGATAGTGGCCGTGAGAATCAAAGGGGAGGCTATGTGTGTAAAGGAGAACTCCCAGCACAATTCTGCACAGTGGGAGCCCAGTGGTGGATGCGGTGCCTGGTTGGGGGGACCAGTCAGCTGGGGTGGCAATAATGATGTGGTGCAGGGGGCCAAAAATCACCCCCATTCCTACCCACACCCGTCAAGGTCCATGCAGAAAACCCAGATCCCAAATGAGCATACTAAAAATTATAGCCTGTCAACCACATTATAGTTAAATGCTCCCTAAATAAAACATAATACCTTTTAAATTTTCATCTTAAAAATCCAAAGATGTATCTTCTGTCAAAACTCGGCAATTTTATGGATTTAATTTTTGGTATGCACGCTATCAAAGTAAGTTTAGCTTCATGGTAGAAAAAACAAAAATGAATCTCAATAATCTTACTGCAATAATAATAATAAAAAAAAAACCCAGGCGTCTATGATTGATTTGCGGCCTTAAGTTCATATTTCTTTGTGAACCTTAGCCTTAAAAAAAAAATGTACTTGTAAAGTGACTAATCCCCAATGTTCTTGCCAGAAAAATAAACAAAAGAATGATTTATCTGTTTGGATGGACATACCAGCTGTGGCCTCTTAGTCTGTTTCTCACCGCACCCATCAGAGTATCTTCTCTCCTATTTTTGTTTTGTAATATTTGCCTGATTTCATTTACAAATTACATATTTCTGGGCAAGTCTGATAACTCCCTCCCGATCTCTTGGGCCCCTCGCTTTACAAAATGAAAATTTGGATGGGCAATTACGAAAGGAGTGTCCTACTTTAAAATGCAACAATTTTATTATTTCAGTTTGGAGGCTAAGGTACCAGGTACTGATTCAGCAGGTGACACTGTGTTATCTATAAATATGCTTTCAATATGCACTAAAAGAATTCCCTCAAACCAGAGTCAGAAAGGAACCCCCACATGTGTGGGTGGGTGAATAGGCAGACAGACGGGTGGAGAGATGGAAGGAGGCAGGAAAATCATCCGCTGCCAGCATGCAGGATAAAAATCACACTGTCCAAGGGCCTCGGCCTTCCACCTGCCCCTGCAGTGGGGGTGCTGGCTCAGGCTGCTCTAAGCACCCCCCAGGGGAGTTTTCCAGGGAAGTTCTAGGGAAGAGATGCCGGCGCAGCTGGGAGGAGTACAAGTGATGTGTTCAGAAATCTTTCTGGAGAAGATGGGTACATCTTCATCCCAGAGGAGCACTACAAGGAGACTGGGGTGAGTTATTCTGAAATTATTTTGGCTTTCTGGACTTTTACCAGGAGGCTGCTCCAGGACCAAACATCAAGCCATCATAACTTACAAATATAATTCATATCATAAAGATAAAGGACATCAAGGAGGTCGTTTTAGCCATTGCAACTTTTTCTCTACGCTTTCTAACCTGTCACGTTGCATAGTTTTTGTCTACAGCTGTCACACTGCAAGCTCCAAGCTCTGTGCAGGCTGGATGCCCTGTGTCTTTGTCATGTATGCGGACTTTGTCCCACTTGCACGCAAAGGCCAGTTCTCTAGGTGGCTTCTCCCACCTGGGCGGGGCCTGGGTTCCACCTCATACCCAGCCTTGGGAGAGGGCCTGGCACAGGGGCCAGTCTTGGGAGAGGGCCTGGAAATGAGGGGCTGGATAGGTGAAATAATCAAGAGACACAGGCCAGGGGGAAAATGGGCAATGCCGAGGCCCCGCCCACTCTGCCCAAGGGGACAGCATCTTGCCCCGTCTTGGGGAATGGGGCCAGCACTTCTAATTCTCATTTTCAACAAGTCAGAAACATTGATCCTCATACAAAATCTCCTAATCTTTAAATCTGCCAAGTAATTTTAATTTTAATGTCATACTGCCAAAGCGACTGGCCGGTTGCTGGTCTGAATGGGGCACTGAATAAATGCGGAGGGATGGATGCCTTAGCTCCGTCTTATCCCCGGTCTTAGCACTGCCGAGGCACTGTGGAGGCAGCAGTAATTACATACTGAAGACCGTGTGATTTGATGCATTCCCACATCATGACAATTTATAACAAAGTGCTCGAGGTCACGTCTGTAGGTATTTGACACTAGTCTCTATTTCTCAATTCCTCTCTTTTCTATATTGATGTAGAAATGAACAAAGAGTTCAGAACCACATGGAGAGAATTAGCCTCCAAATACCTTGAAATCCTTTTCTTTTTTTCCTGACTCAGTTATTAATAACTAGCTTTTTTAAAAAATCAAAATATAGAGAAGACTGCTGCAAAGGTATTTTGGGTGGCATGAGAGCCCAAAGGTTTTCTGAAATAAGTGTTTCATTATTCTTTCAGAAAAATAACTCCATGTAAATAAACAAACCATTATTTCAAGAGTCAAAAAAGAGAAGAAGAAAAATAAAGAAAGAATGAAAACAAGGGAACACACATAATCCACAAAACCGCATATTTCTTAACACTCCTGGGATAATGTAGGTTTTCTTTTTGCTATGACTATGTTTTGTTTAGTAAAAACATTCTGCAGCCTTATTTATTCCCTGGAAATGAAACCCTTCAGACATCTGGGGAAGAGCCAAAGCTATGTCTTGACTATTTCAAACTTTATTACTGGGAAAGTACCAGCTCCAAAACACAAGAAAGCAGCCACTGCAGACAGCAAAAGTACATTTTATTCAACTTAAGCAAGCAACAGCAGGCTGAACCACAACAGCTTCTATCATTTTGTCCAGCAATCATTTATGGCTGCAACCTAATTATTCAAAGTCCAACTCTGCTTTTCTAATTGCATCCACTAATGGATCTGTCAATACCAGGGAGTGCAACATGAGAGAGAGAGACAGAGGTTGACAGAGAGAGAGGGAGACCTACCATCTGCCTTGGGTAATTTCCTTCACAGGTGAAGCTGATGTCATCATCAGATTTGGTCAAACCTTTATTTTATATTTAAAAAAATACAGTGTTTTTTTCATTTAATTCCTTGAAGACCACTATTTCTATAATATCACTCTGCCTGGGTTTTGCAGTTGATTCAATTTAGCAAAACACTAAAATCATTTTCCAATGTGAGGTTTTTCACTGTATAGATAAGGAACAGGAATTCAATTTTCTAGATAATGCTTGCAACCCTTGTCTTCTGTATGTATCATTTCCAAATCTATGGGACAAATTAAAACTTTTTTATATTCCTAATTGAGATGAAATTTACATAAAATAATATTAAAGCAGACAATTCAGGGGCACTTAGTGCATTTGCCATGTGGTGCAACCACCACGTCTTACGGTTCCAAAGTATTGTCATCTACTACCTACAGCCCACGCCTTGCCTTAAGGGTTCAGTGTCTGCACAGTACAATGCCAGGGATTTAAAAAAAAATTTATTTAGTAGCATATATATAACCTAAATAGTACAATTATTAAAACGTTCTTTTATCGATTGTAACGAAATGTGCAGCACTAATGCAAGGTATTAATAATAGGGTGGTACAGGTGTGGCCTGTATTTTATGCATGATTTTTCTGTAAACCCGCAACTTGGCTAATAAACGAAACAAAAATTCAGAAAATATCTTCATTACCTCGAAAGGAAAGGAAACCCCATATGCATTAGGCAGGGGCTCCCTGTTCCCTCCTCTCCAGCCCTTTGGCAACCAGTAATCTGCTTTCATAAAGCACTTCTCTTAATACCTTTAACTAAATCATGGATAACCACATGGGGAACTCTCAGTAAGACTACAAGCATTTCCTTAAGCTTGTATAAACCTGGGATTCTGCAGGTCAGTCAGGGAGTAATGGGCAAAGCAAAAGACGGCTCATCAAGTGAATGCCGAGGAAGCAGACAACCGGGCCACAGAGGGTTATTAAACACTGAGCTGCCGTGACAACGGGGAGTCGAAAGTTGTTACTGGATTGCTCGTCATTTCCAAGGGTCACAACAGTCGCTGAATTACACACCCACATGCACAACATCACTGCAATGTAAAAAAACTGAGTGTGAGTATTGCAAGGAGAGTGCCTGGATTATTCCCATTATTTGTACCCATTGATCAAACCCAAAAGATCTCCATCGCTCATCTTGCCAGTCCGCGTTTTTTGTTTTTTGTTTTGCAGAGAAGTCACGGGCTAAGATTCATCAAGCAGACTTTGCAGGAAGCACTAAGCCCCACGCTGCTGAGACGTAGCAGTGGGGTACTCAGATATCAAGACCAACCAGCTGAACCCCGAGGCATTAATAAAATATTTCGTATACGTAAAATACTTTTTAAAGAAAAGGGAAGACACAGAGGATCACCAAGTCTTCAGAATTTCTAACCAAACTCACCCACCCCCTAATCCAAGAAGGGCTTAGCATGGGTCCAAAAGGAAGCTAGTTTTCAAGATTTTATACCATTTTCCTAATTAAGCGCGACAGCGTGGGAGCCGACACGCTTCGTAGTTCTCGTTTGATACTGAGAGGACTATAAACTGATTGCATCAAAGACAAGTCCCTAATGAATATGTACAAACAACATGGAAATTAAACTAGTTAGAATGTAAATAGGGCTCTGTGTGGGTTTCTATGACAAAATCTCAAGATTTCAGTACTGAAAATACAACATCATTTTGGCCAAGCTCTTAGAAGAGTTGCATGGGGAAAATAACGCATTTTTACAAGGAGCATTTGGGGAATCTCGGTTTCATCTGATAGTGGGATTTCTCTGATGTCTTACCAACAGCTGGGTTAAAAGCAGAGACTCTAGCGAACGGAGGGCCTCAAACAGGTGACAGGTATGGAGCCTGCAAATACACACACACCTGGAGCCTACACGGCCGCGCCCACCCCCTCCCCCACTCTCAGCCCACCACAAGGAAAAGCCCCTTCGGGAGGCAGGCAGCCCCCCGGCTCCTCGGAAGAAGAAGGGACACGACCCACCTGTCCAGCCTGAAACAACCACGCACCTGCTTAGTTCCCGCACGCAACTCAGCTGCGGCTCACGCACATCACAGCTCATGAAGCCGCAGGTTTAAAAATGAGTTGGATCCACAGCTCTGACCAGGGAGAGCAGCTCTGATAAACTGAGCGACACATACCTTGTGGGTGCCCATTCTTTTTATAAAAACCCCCTAAAACGTGCCGAGGGGTGTGGAGAGAGGTGCGGGCACAGACCCACTAGGCGGCTACTAATATCATTAAATCGGGGGAGTTGGAGGGTGGGAAGGGAGGTGGAGGCAGGGAGAGATTATCAACTATTTAAAAAATTTCTTGCTTGCATTCCTTCATTCCAAAATGACAAAAATAAATGCCGCCAGAGAGAAACAACTGTACGAGAACACAATTACAGTGGGTTAACACTGTTGAGTTTCTCAACAGCCAAAGGCAGAGACAGGATCATCCCCTAAATTCCAAGGCCTAAAAAAACCAAGGTAGAGAAAGAAAGGTAGAAAATCGGGAAAAAAGGAGAGGAAGGGAGGCCATCCTTAGCCATACCACCTGATGACGAGCTCATGCCCCCCGGCTCCAGCAACTCTCCCTCTCTCTGTGTGTGTCTCTCTCTCTTAATAGGACGTTTCTTATATTGATAACACATTTAAATGATAATATTCTGGATATATTTGGGCTAAATGCAATACGTTCTTAAAATTAACATCACCTATTTCTTTCTTTTTGCCTTTTTAAATATGGCCACTGGAAAATTTTAAGTGACCCGTGTGATCACCAGCCCATTTCTGGTGGACAGCGCTGTTCTAGCCCATTACTCACCATCCATTTGCTTCACAGCATCTATCACAACTTTTAATTATACAAATTATTCATTTATTTTTTTTTCCTGCTTCCTCTAGTAAATAAGTTACACCAGGCCAGAGCCCATGCTGGCTTTATTCATCAACAAACTGGCCAACCCAGAGTGATTGGAGAAGGCTCATTAACCAGCATTAATTATAGACATTCTCCACCCATACAGCCACGGACTGCGTCACAAAGACACCAGCACTTTTCCCATCAAAGAAAAGTCAAATGCAAACTAACACCTGCGGCCACCCTGGGGTGGCTAACTCTAGGTCCCCACATACCGCAGGCCCTAAAGTAAATCAGCCACGAAACCAAAATGAAAGAACCATAATAGTCCCGAGAAAACGCCAGCCAGTGTCCAACTCGGAGGAAATCTGGAAACCCTCTTTGAACCAACAGCATCAGTTCTCACCTTTCATCTCAGCCTCCAACAAGGAGAGAGGAAAACTCACCTCCATTTCACTGTCTTTCCTTTCCCCAGCTCCACTTGTGTGAGCTGCAGATACAAGCGCAGCAAGAAGGAAAGAAAAGCAGCTAAAAGTCAAAATAATTCACGAACGTGAAAATCTGCCACTGGAAAACTCAAAGGCTGATATGACAATGAAAGCGAAGGAAGAACGCAAATATGTCACCATGCAGAGAGAGCCACATAATGACAAGACAAAGACCATGGCTGTATACAAAAAGTAGCTTGGAATCTTCACCCCGAACAGTATAAAATGGAAAAAAATAAATTTCCCAAGAAATAAGGTGCCACTAAGCCATGCACACACTTAAGTTTGGTGTCCATACTGGACACTAGATAATATTACTAGTTATTTTTATTCTGAGTTATTATAATCAGAATGTCAACTCTTTAACAGAATTTCACATTGGTATATCAGTAAAGTCTTTAGGAGATTTTTTAAAAATCTGAATATAATAACATAAAATAATAGACTATGGAAACCATTGGACAACATAAAAATTCACCATGTGCAAGGTTAGTTTCAAAAAGCTTATGCCAGAAGAAATTCTTCTCTCCTGGGGCTTAGCACAACTTCTACCCTCAAGGGAAGCCCTCTTGCAGTTGGAAAGGCACAATCCCCAGTCACACCAGCAAATTCACATCGGTGGATTCTCCTTTTCCTTGCTGTACGGGAGATACACAGTATATTGAGTGGCACAGTTACATAAACCATTAAAAGACTTACAAAAGTGATCCATGCACTGTAAATACATTTTAATAATAAATAATATTCTTTTGTGTATGACATCACAAATGATTAAAAAAAGAAAAACCCAGTCAACTGAGAACAAGGCCAGACAGTTTCCATGCTCTAAAAAAGGCCTCCACACCTGCATTTTCAGCTTTGCATGGGCGATTCCTGTGCTTATGCACAAACTCCCTAACTGGTGCATGGAAATAGAAAATTGTACCCACGAGTTGAGCAGCTCTGGGCTTCGCTAGCCAATTTGCATGCAAAATTGCCATCAGCACTCTCCATGCAAGTGACGGCGTTTATGATGCTTCAAGAGGCTGATTTTAAGAAGCATTTTATTTCCCACCATAAAAATGGGGTCCTTAGAGGTGCCTGGGGTCTGCACATATGTACGTCCCCCCCAACTGCCTTCACATTTATTCCTGTGGAAAGGGAGAAAAGTTTGAGAGTGAAATCAAGTAGAACAATTAGGCAAGAGCAAATGGCCAACGGGATGTTCTTCCAAAGAATAAAACAGAGAAGAAATTGAGGTAAAAATCACTTGTATTTACACCCAGAAAAACATCATCTATTAATGACAGCTGGCACAAAGAGGGAGAGATGGATTTCAGTGAGGCAGGAGAAAGGACTTTTCTGACTTGCCAGTGATAATCTATTGAAACAGGCCACCGGGAAGTTTGGTCTTAGAGAGTTGTACATGCTTACAAATAATCTTTTGTGTAACTTTTTTTTTTCCTTTACACTTCCTCTCTTTCCTAATACTTCTTTCTTCTTTGCTGAGCTCTGAGCACCTCAACTAGCAATTAAAGGTCCAGTCTGTGATTCCAAGGAGCCCAGAGTCCAGAGTGGGAGGCGGAAAGGAAAGCAGCAAATATAAGTGAATGCAATATAAGTTGTGCAGTGGCACTTCGACCGGAGAAGGCCTGGGTGCCGGGGACAGGGCAGTCTGGGAGGTCCCCCCAGAGGCAGTGACCTGAGCTGCACCTCGGAGGCTGAGCAGGTGTTATGTAGGGAAAGAAGGCAGGGTCATCAGAAGCAAGAGGGAACAGGAGGTACGGAGAAGCAAAAGAGGCATGTTGTGAGAGGCAAGGAGTCCGACCGCATGATAGAGAGTAGTGAGGTACAAGCTGGATGGATCAGCACATGGATGCCCGTGAGAGGCTTGACTTTAACCCTCGATAGGACCGGCAGGCAGGCTCAGAGCCCAGGAGGGTGGTACACCTACAGCGTGGCTCAGTGATGGCCCTGATGGCCCCAACTTTTCACCCTGGCCCTATCTGTGCCCTCCGGTAGCACCCCCACACTGCGCTCAGCCGTGCGACCCGCTTTTGGCCAATGAGACATTCTGATGCAAGAGGTTTGGAAAACCCTTGTATATTTCCACCTCCTATTTTGAACACTTGCAAAGACAAATCAAGTCACGGGGACAGGAGAGCACATGAAGGAGAATCAATTCATCCCAGGGGAGGCCTTGCTAGACCAGTAGGCTACCCCACCCCCCCATTCCACCAGTTGACCACAGAGGCCACTGTACACAGAGCCAAGATGGACAGAACCGAGCCACGGACTCATTAGCAAAAAATAAATGGTTGTAGCTTTGAAGTGTTTTTGTGTGTTTTGTTTTTTTTGCATGGGCAGGCACTGGGAACCGAACCCGGGTCTCTGGCATGGCAGGCAAGAACTCTGCCTGCTGAGCCATCGTGGCCCGCCCTTTGTGTATTTTTTTAATACAACCCATGGCTACATGATATTCCCAGTCTCTCGGTCAAATCTTAGGAATATGATGAGTTTGTTCACAGTTAGCTCACCCTTGGCCAAAGTCTCCAAATGTTTGACAGAGATGAGTGAAGGTAAGATGAGTCCTGTCCCCAAGGACTGCCACCCAATCGTGTACTACCACTAGCAGCAGGTACCTACTGGGGACCTGAAAGCCTAGGAAGCGTGCATCACATCCCCAAGTGTGGTCTGAGAACACTCGTGGGCTCCCCTAATCTGTATGCAGAGAAGTTCTTATCTATCTACAGCAAAAGGGCCTGCAGTCCTGCTTGTCCCCCCTCCCCACCCCCATCAATCCCATCACCCTACCGCGAGTCCCTAGAAGATTAAAGGGGGCAGACATGGCATAATTACACAGCCCTTTCAGACATGGGTGTCTGAATGGATGATGGTAACAAAACCAAGATTGGGAATAGAGGAGGAGACAACATGGGGAGCAAAGAAGGTTTCTCCGAGCCACCCTGGACATGCTGGCTTTGAGATGCCTGTGGGAGACCAGGGTGGACGCCCAACAGGCCAATGGCTTGATTGACCAGTCTGGGAATTACCCGATATATGGATATGAACTTATGTTCTCCCAAGGAGTGGCAGGAAAGGAGAAGAGGGCCCCATGCACAGGTCACTAGAGAGGCTGTCAGTGAACAGGTGGGCAAGGACCAAGGAAGAGCAGCCAGGAGGTTGGAGGAAAAGCAGGAAAACAAGATGCAACGGAAAAATGGAATTCTAAGACATAATAAGGCTGCAAGTCATCAATAACAATTTACTGGAACCCTAAACAATTAATTCAAAAGGAATGCCAGACGGGAAAGAAAAAAAAAAGAGGCTTCCAATACAGATAAACGACAGACACAGCACCGCTGAAGGAGGATTCTTCCCAGGAATGTTTAATCTGAATTTCAAAAAGAGGGAACAACTGGACTGATTCGGAATGTGTGGACCATTCTACCAGAAAATGTGGCCTTGACTCTTAAATGGCAACATCATGAAACAGAAAAAAAAGGAAGGTGGGGGAGGATGGACTGCTCTCCTTCAAGAAGACTGAAGAGCCGTGTCAACCAAATGCTGAGTGTGGACCCTGATCGGATCCTGAAGGGTTTTTTTTTAAAAAATCACCTACAAGAGACATTTTGGGGACAACTGGGGCAATTTGAATATGTGCTGTCTCATTTAAATTGTTATTAAATATGGTATCAGGTCAACGTTAAATTTCTCAGATATAACGTTATTATGGTTAATCAGAATATCTTTTTCTTAAAGACATGAATGTTGAAGGGTTTAGGGGTGAAGTGTCATTTCATCTACAACTTTCAAAGTTTTCAGCAAAAAAAAAACAGGGAGAGAAAGCAAATGTGGTAAAAAATTAACAATCAGTGAACGGAAGCAAAGGGTATACAGGGGTTCGCTATTTTTTTTTCTTCCAACTTTTCTACAGCTTTCACATTTTTCAAAAATAAATGCTGGGGAAATTTTTTTTTAACAACAAAAAATATAAGTCTTTCTAGAAGTATGATGTCCACCTTGGTAACCACAAGCCATACGTGGCTACTGGGCATTTGAAATGTGCCTCGTCCAAGTCGAAATGGGGTACACATGGAAAATGTACACCCAATTTCTAAGACTCAGTATGAAAAAAAGAATGTAAATGATCTCAATGATGATTTTATATTGTTTACATGTTGAACTGATAATATTATGAATATAATGGGTTAAATGAAATATATCGTTACAATTAACTTAGCTATTTTTATTTTTTAAAGGAACAACTAGAAAATTAAAATGACATACATGGCTCACTTTTTATTTCTTTTGGACAGTGATGTTACAGAATCTTTTGCTTTAAACAGATGAATTTTACTACAATCCAAAACACATGATCCCTTCTCCGCTTTTATTAAGCTGCCAATTTAATTCCTTATTAAGTTTCCTTTAGCTGCAGCTATGAGCAAGGTTACTTCTTTTCCCAAAATACATCTGTAACACTGAGGAATGGGAATGAGCTGCCAAAATATTTACAGTGTGGGATCAAATGAATAACCTTCCTTCAAGCATATTAAATCTTTGTTTTTTACTAGGTGTCACTCTTCCAAAGTGGAGGGGAAAAAAACAAAACTTTTCAGTACCTTCACATTTGATGTTTTGGTCTCTGAGATCTTGCTCTTCAGGAATATCTAGTAACACAATCACACCAGCTTCTAAAGTGTTTAACTCTCTGGAACCACTGGGCTCTCAGCTTTCCTCTACCCCTACAACGTCTGCAGGTTAAAAACAGCCATCTGAGTCACAACTCTCCTCCAACACAGGGAATCTCAGGCTGAGAATCTCCGGCAGCAAAATTACTGCTCTAGCAAAACAAGGCAACTGAGCTGTTCCAGCTGAGATCATTCATATCAGAAATGTCAATAGATATTGGACCCTCCGGTCTGTTTTGCTGAGTTCCTGAGAGTGCTCTGTACTGGATTTTCCAGATGATCTATGTTACATTCCAGAAAATCTCTCTCATACACTTATTAACTGCATCTGCGCAGTTTCAATATTTCAGTTTAATACAGATTTCTCCCTTCCTGGGCTTCCTTGCTTGGTGCCTCTGAGAGTGGGTGGGTGTCTCCATGGTTTTCTGAATTCCCACCTATAGGTAAGAAGTGAGGACTACTACTACTCTTTGATAACTGCAGTGAAGTTTAATTTTAAATGATGCAGAGTCTTTTGGGCAAACAGAGAACAGAAATCTAGAACTGTAGGACAGGAAGCTGTGGTTACTCAAATGTGGTGAAGGCAGAGCCGTGGGGGCGGTGCACAACCAAGAAACCAGTTC
Source organism: Myrmecophaga tridactyla (assembly GCA_004026745.1). Classification (NCBI taxonomy): domain Eukaryota; kingdom Metazoa; phylum Chordata; class Mammalia; order Pilosa; family Myrmecophagidae; genus Myrmecophaga; species Myrmecophaga tridactyla. The sequence goes on along the minus strand of PVIY010006595.1, from coordinate 68,150 downwards.
CAAGGCTGGATTGCCTGGGTTCAAATGTCAATGCCCCACCCCTTATCAGATGCATGACCCTGAGTGAGTCGTGAGCCCTTATGGATCTAAAGTTTGGCTGTGCAGAACGAAGACAATGCCTTTGTCATTGGGTTGGCATGAGGAGTAAATAGCAGAATGCACATAAAGCACTAGGACAAGGCTGGAATCTGTAGCTGCTCAATATATGGCAGCTGCTAAGTTCAGTGTGTCGTCATTGGTATTAATAACCTTTAATAATCCTAACCACCTCCCGAATCATTACCAAGCATGACAGGTCCTCAGGTCCCATAAATTGACCCTTATGTCTGAAGACCACTCGAGTTCTATATCTATATGTTTTGATTTTCATATGCGGCGTTAAATTCTCAGCCTGCATATATATATTTTGCACAACTCTCTTTTAAATGCACGTGTAACCTCTATGCATTTCCAAGTGTGAATAAAAATGAGTGTAGAATATCAGCATTCGGAAAACCAAATGAGGCAAAATGCATGTTGAGGGGTCATTACCTCTGTGATTTGCTCCAGACCCTACTACCCTACCGTCTTCTAGAATATCTGTGGAATGGGGGCTGGGGAGCAATGGGTGAGGGCGAGTCTGCAATAGAAATGAAAGGCCTGGAGGGAAGTTCTAGGAAATGGCAGGATCTTTAAGAGCAAAGAGGAACCAGTAGGAGAAGGACAGGGGAAAACCCAGTGACGTATGTCAACCACATTCTGAAAGGGACGAGAAATGGTAGAGAGCAGAGGTGGGGGGTGTCTGTGGGGAGACACCTGGGACCTTTAGCACACAAAGCACCGGGAGAGGCCCAGGGAGAGGGGCGGGTTAGGGGGGAGGCACCAGGCGGACGCTGCAGGCTGGAGGTGGTGGGCGGTGCAGCCGTCACCCCCACGCTGAGCACACTCCCAGGCCTGAACGGAATCCATCTGACTTTCTAAAATGAAACATGCAGAGGAAATATTTCAATGAAGGAGACCTCATCCTAGGGAAAATGTCAACCTCCCCACTTCCCTTCCGAGCCCAGATTTCCTAAATTCCTCTCCTAACTACCATGAAGGAGGAAGAGCTCATCTCCGAGGCTCCCCTTCCTCACCCCAGGCCTGCCCTGCCTGCAACTCTACCTGGGAGCATTTCAGGAAAAACAAAAAAATATATTAAAAATGAAAAAGTAAAGCGCTCAATGTTTGTCCTTAGCTGCTGCAAAGAAAGGGGAGGCTGAAGTGCTCGGGTGCTCCTGGCCAGGCCCGGGCACGCGGCAGTGGCAGGAGAGGAAGGGCAGGCAGGCTGGGACCTGAGGCCCCAACTCCCCCAGGGCTCACAGCATGCCCTCCCGGTCCCCTCCCGGGCACCGCCGTGCTCTGTGACCTGCAGTCGGCCACATTCCGCACAGGTGAACCTGTCCCCATATCTGGCTGTCTCAGGTGACCTTCGGGAACAATCAGTTTTATTAAATAACATCAGGTGGGTGCTGGCCTGTCTCTAACTGCTCCCGAGTTTTAACAGGCCCTCTTAAGCCAGGACTAGAGTAATGAGTTCAACGCTTACTAAAAAGGAACTCGTTTCTGTTTCAAACCAATTAAAGGTGTTATGTGCCTACTCAGGAGACCCCATTTTCAAGTTCTCTTTCTTTTTTTTTTTTCCATGAGAAAACAAAGCCAAGAAAAGGCTGGAAGATATGGGGGAGAGAGATGGCAGCTCCGAGTGTTCTATTTGCACAGACCTGGATGGACAGTGATGTCCCATGGCCTGGCTTTGGCCATCTTCACAGCACAGGGCCTCTGCAGCATTCAGGAGGAAATGCTGGCAGGCAGTCGGGTGTAGGTCTGCAGCTCAGATGGAGAACACTGGGTTAGAGAGACAAACCTAAGGATCAGGCCCCTGAGCCTTCAGTGCTTGGATAAGCTCTGGTAGTGAGAGAATGCACAGAGAGAGAACCAGACCCAGAGCTGAGCCTTACCCTACCCCTCACGTCTGGTGGCTGAGCAGAGATGGACGGCTCTGCAAAGGACGTGAAGGAGCAGACGGGGGGTGGGAGGAAAACCAGGAGAGTTCTTCCCGGTTGTGCTAGAAACCACAGGGGAGAGAACAGTAGAAAGTCTCTTAAACAGTGCACCGGATGAGCCCGTGCCCTCCTCCCTCCCTTCGAGGACAAAGGATGGACTTCCCCTGCACACTGGACGCGCAGGGGGAGCTGGGCTACTCCCTAGTGCACCTGTGACTGTTTGCTCCCGTCACAGCCAGCGGGGTACAGTCCCGAACCTGTTTACACCAGTTGTACTGGTTCTAACGAACAAGTTTAATCAAATATTACACAAGCTAGGGAAGCAGAAGAATTGAATAATTCCTAAGAAACCAGATTTTGTAAAAGGGAGCTGCCAAGGTAGATGGGGGGAAGGAAATTATAAAAGGTACAAGGAAAAATACTTTAAAAATGTACAATTTTGTACTCAGATTGCTCTGTGAGTACCCAAGTTTCCCTTCAAATTAAAAAAAAAATTTAATGGGAATGTTTAGATAATGTATTGTGGATTTATGCAAGAAAATGATGCCTTATCTTTAATCAGCAGACATATTCTCAAAACCTCAGTCCCATATCTAAAAACGAGTGAATGAATGTACGTTGATTAAAATGGTTAAGATTATAAGTGTCTTAAGAGGTCCAGGAAGATGAGGACTGGAAAATATCCCCTTACTTTAGAGACAGCTGTTTCAGTGGAGAAATGTTATTAAAGTCAGACTAAAGGCAAGGCAATTGTTACTGAAAACTTCACTGCCTGTTCCTCCCCTCCATATTTCTCTTCAATTAGTGTTTTAGGATTTAATCTTGCTTTTAATGTGTTTTTTCCAGAATCATGGTTTCAGACGATTTTATAGCTGAGACGGTCCTTTAAGATGATGATGGCAATAATGATGATGAGAAGGATGACAGAGTATTACAGAAATTATATTAATAACAATGGTGATAATGGCATACCATTAGCTGGCTTTCTTTAGATATTTCTTATATACCAGACATGTGCTGTACATGTGTGCTGGTTTGAAATTGTTACATACCCCAGAAAAGCCATGTTCTTTTCATCCTAATCCAATCTTGTCGGGGCAGATTTATTGTTCGGTGGGATCTTTTGATTAGTTTGTTGCCATGGAGATACGACCCACCCAATTTCAGGTGGGACCATTGGATTAGATTATTTCCATGGAGTTGTGATCCTGCCCATGTAATGCGGGTCTTTATTAGTTTACCAGAGTCCTTAAAATAGCTTACAGAGAGAGAAAGAGAGTGCAGAAATGAAACAGCAGAGAAATGAAACCAAGATACAGATGCTTGGAGATGCTAAGAGATGACACCAAGAGTCTGCCCTGGAGAAGCTAATGAGGCCCATAGATGCTGAGAGTGAAAGCTACTGGAAACAGGAGCTGAGAGAGCTGCTTGAAACCAGATACGGAAGAGAAGGACAGCAGACATCGCCATGTGACTTACAGTGTGACAGAGGAACCCGGATGCTGCCTTTTCTCCGAGAAGGTATCCTCTTGTTGGTGCCTTAACTGGGGCATTTTCACAGCCTTTGAACTGTAATTTATAACTTAGTACATCCCTTTATAAAAGCCAATTCATCCCTGGTATATTGCGTTTTGGCAGGTTTAGCAAACCGAAACAACATCCATCCTTATTTAATTCTCAATCTCTGAGTTATATACTATTATTATCTTCATTTTAAACATGAGACAACTCTGGGCCAGAGAGTTTGAGTAATTTTCTCAAGGTTACACAGCCAGTAAGTGATGAACCTGAGATTCAAACCCAGACATTCAGAACCTAGGCCCCTAATCTTTACATTATGAAGTCGCCTCAGTTACCTAAGCCATTCCTCTCATTTTGTAGATCGGTAAAGTGATATCCAGAAGGGTTAAATAACTGGCTATGGACAGATGGTCAGCAGTAGAATCAGGACTATGAAAGGATCCCTGACTCCCAATCCAGTGCTTTTTCACTATACCACAGAACTGTAATAACTGTAGCAGATCAGAACAAAATTACTCCTAAAAACCAATGTACACTGTCTTCTTGCTTCTGTGCTTCCAGGCATTCCTTCCTAGGCCTTGCGTTTCATTTAGTTTCCATCAAAAGTCAGCTGCTTGGGCTCCGTGTCTTCCTTGAAGGGTCGATCACGGCTCAGTAAACAAAACCTATCCTAAAAATGCAATGTTTATTTCTTCAGTGAATTTGGTAGTATAATCGTGATTGGAAAAAAAGTAAAGCATGAATGCATGCAACATGTTTACTGCCATGGAAGGCTACAATGGGAGAACTAAAAAAATAAGAATAGTTAAGCAGTGATTATAAATAACCACCATAAGACCCAGACATGCTTAATTTCAGGGGATGACACAAGAAAGTAAACAAAGCAAATGTTTAAAAGCAAATCCAGTTTTCAAATATAACTTTTAATAGTGCTAGTCAAAGACATTTCTAAGAGGGGGCAGACAGTGACTCAGGCAAATAAGTATGAATTACATGTCACTGACCTTCTCCGTGTCCCTGAACTTCCTGCCCGCAGTGCAAAAATAGGAGGCAGAGGACAAAAGTCAAGATCCAGGAACAGGGTGTCCTGAAAGACTTCTACAGAGGGAAGAACAGTAGGTCTGGGCTTCCCTGGTGTAAGAAGGAGCGCCGCTGGGACAGTCCTTCACTCACTTCTCTGCTCGCCTAACAATCATCATTTCAGGAGTTTTGAATGCTGTCTATTGCAATGACGCTTTTCCAGGAACGCAGGCTCATGCATCTTTACAGGCTCATGATCGGACAGGAATTGGACAGGAATCGCCAATCTCCCAACTCATGGTGTCATCTACAGAGAGACCCTGCGCCGGCTTTCCCCAGCAGCACTGACCCAATAGGTGAAAATGATCTCATTGCTTTAATGTGAATTTCTATAACTGGAAATGAGGTTGAGGATATTTCTTAGGCCTCTGTACTCTTCAGTTAAGACTCCTGCTGCCCGTTTCTCTATTATGCCACTTACCTTTTTCTCACTGAAGTAAGAAAGAGTTCCTCTAGTAGGTTTTTATATAAGATGAGTGCTAGTCCCTCTTCTGTTACAAATATTGCAATTTTGTTTGCCTTTTTCACTAAATAAAAGTTTTAAAATTGTACGTGATTGAAAGTGCCAAAACTTTCAAGCTTCTGGATTATAGGGCATATTTGGAAAGGGCTGGGCCCGTATAATTACAGATGCTGCCCCGACCCTCTGAGATAATACATGCTCTGAACTGGGTTTCTGACTGTGCTCGGCTTCCAGAACAGTCTTGACAAGCTGGCCTGGGCAACAAAGCCCCATAACACTAGATACTCTCTGAAACTACTGAGATATCCTACATCTTTCCCACTCTTTTAAAATGTAATCCCAAATCCCTTGTGTTCATGCCTGGTGTTATATTTTTTCTTGACAATTCAATAAAACACGCTGTTGGAAAGAAATCACCTCCCTCCCCACCCTCAATTTTACTTAAGGGGAAACTGAAGCTTCTCCTCTCCCAGACCCCTACTTTTTGGACACTTCAGTCACAATACGGAGTTGTGGTCTCCAACATCTGCACCCTCCTGTGACTCCCTCTCCTAACTGGCCTAGGAGGAATCAAACAAACCTGAAGCACAGCTCGGCCACTCCAGGGCTCCAGCCACTATTTCCCTGCTGACACCCTATGGCCCCACACTCCTAACTCTCCCTCTCCTGCCCGGAACCCTCTCCTAAACTCCAGACCCACCTCTGCAGTTGGGTGAGAAAAATCTCCACCTGCAAATCCCGTGGGCAATTGAGACTCAATATATTCAAAACAAAGATGTCCCCTCTTCCCAGGGTTGCTCTGCCTCCCGCATTTCCTCATGGATTCCAGCATCAGACCGCCAGCAGCAGAAGCTAGAAACCTAGAGGACCACACAGCCTTCTCCTCCTCCTCCTCCTACAGCCGATCATCCTGTCAAGTCTCTCTCTCAAACCCTCCTTCCTGAGTCCCTTTCCTCTCACTGCCCCCCTCACCTCCACACTCACCTCCTCTGTCCTCGGTCAACACCAGCAGCACAGTCAGCTGCATATCGTCCCCCTGCTTGAAACCCAGGGCCCGGCCATCTGGCTCAGGGGGTCACGGGGAATGGAAGCCTCTCCTAAGGAACAATCTGGAAATCTGGGGGTAACTCTACTAGTTACCCCAATGACTGGGGGTCACTACTGGCAATTAGTTAGCAAAGGCCAGGCAAGGTGAGATTCCTGCATAGATCAGCCCCACAAAAATAATCCCTACTCCTACACAGCTCTCGAAAATCCCACTAGAATTTTCTCTGCAGATGAAAAACCTATCATTTTGTGAACCTAGAACCTCACTCTGCCTTAAACCTAGAAGCAAAATAATTCTGCACAGTTTTAATAGACTCTGCATCTTCCAGGAAGGTACTCCTGTGTAAATCAAGGGAAGATAACTGCCAGAATAGCATTTCTCAAGGGACAGCTGCTATACACATCTGCATTAGGGTCCCTTAGGGGCATGATGGGTGGGGACAGGACTTGCGGGGGGAGGGCAGTGTGTGCTAAAAAATGCAGATTCCTAGACCATATTCCTAGGCTGCATCTCAGATCTATTGAATCAGAGCTACAAGTTTAACAACTTTTGCCTGCTCAGATTTGAGAACAATTGTGCAAGATGCTGTCTGGAGTCTTGTTCTTGAAAAAGACCAAGGGTTTGCTCCCCAGGAAACAGCTTCCCAGGCAGCTAATAATGCCTTCCACGGTGGCAGAAATGGGGGAAAAGATGCAGATACGTAAGATCCCGACCTCACCTTTCTCCTCTCCTCCTCTTTTTCTGTCTGCTTAGAAAATCCCTCCCTATCCTTCACAGCTCTTTCTGAAAAAGATTTCCCCAATCCACCTAAGCCTTCGGCTCATCTCTGGGCGCCATCTAGCACTCCCATGTGTTAACAGCTTTCTGGTGTGAGGACACCCCACCTTCACCACCAACAGAGGCCAGGGACTTAGTTTCATTCATTCTGTTCCCCTAACAACCAGCTTTTCATCTGCCACCTAACCAGAATTCAATACATATTTAGCAAATGAACAAATGATAACCAAAGCACAGTGTTTGTTTGGGGGCCAGTCAGTGAAAAGAATACGACTGCAAAACCATCTCTGTACCACGAAGATCCTAACTGGGGCCTCTGAAGACAAGGGATGGTGGGGCTGATAAAGGAAGCTGGCAGCCAGGAAACACCCCCCCACACACACCCCTTGGCCCGGGGACGGGAGCCCCCAGGCCATAAACACCTCCTAGAGTTGGACCCAGCTGGGATTAGCAAACAGCTGCAGGAACAGCCACGGGTAGCCGGCCCAGTTTGTTTAGGTGGTGTGTGTGTGTGTTTGTGAGAAACCCTTGCACTGTGGTGTTTTTCCTTAACTATCACTTGGAGGAATGATGTTATTTTTTAGGGGGCTGGGAGAAACCAAAGAGGCTTACTTGGCAAATAAACACAATTTGCTTGCCTCAGCTTTGCATGTGGATGTGAAAATCCTCACACCAGTAGCTGGGGCGGGTTTTCAAATCCACTGGGAAAAGATTCTACAAACAAAGGTTGGGGGCAGGAAAACAAAACCCAGTATGATAAGCGTGCAAATTATCGCTGGAACCAGGCAAAGACCCAGCGCTGGCAGATAGGAAACAATAAAGCCTGCTATATATAAGGATTAGGAAGAATCTGAACAAGTGGGCATTCTGCCTAAAGTCGCCAAAGGTCCATGGATTGGCCCAGGGGGAGGAGATATCCACTGGGGTCAAAGGACCAGGGCCTCTGAAAATGTGGGACCCAGAGAGGTACATGTCCCCTGACCACTCTCTTCAAGCCCTCAGGCCATCAACTAATAGAGTCAAAATAATTTAATCATAAAGTAATAAATGCACATGGCAAAACCTCAACGGATATCCTATTCCACAGAATTCTACATGGGCCGTTCTGTCAAGAAGATGGCGAAACATCAGATAATCTGGGAGAATATGATGATGCCAAAGAGGAGAAATATAAATTGGGCTCCTCGTGGAAATGAGAGGATTCTAAACTAATCAATTAGCCCAATATCCACCTGCCATCTCCACCCCAGCCCCGTATCATCATCCCTCTTCACAACATTTCCTGGGAACCCACTTACTACTCCTGTGATCGCAGATATCAAATGGAAATCAAGTTCTCTGCAGAACACGAGAGGAAACTGTGCATTGTAATGTAAGGCAAACTGATTAAGGGCACTTAATCTATGAGCAGCTAATTCTTAAAACCTCAAAGAGGAGTGGATGAAATGTCAGTTTGGCTCTGCTCGCACAGAAAAATAGATTCCGGCACTCAGCAGGCTCCCTTATTAGCAATTATAGCCACCAGGGCTGTTCTTTTCAAAATAACACACCGTCCACTGACCGAACTCTGAGAACAGAGGTTGTCAGCAAAGGGATCTCCATAGCTCTTCTCACTCTCAAAAATGACTGAGGGCCCCCTACGAGCTTTGGCTTATGTGGATTATATCTATTGACATGTATCATATTAGAAAATTTAAAACTAAGACAGTTTTAAACTAGGCGTGCATCCTATTAGCCACGATGCCATCCCATATCACAGAGCCTCTGAAAAACTCCACCATGCACTAATGAGACAGTAAGAGTGAAAAGGGCAAAAAAAATAATAATAATAAAAATAAAAATCTTAGTGTTATTTTGAAAATCGCGCCCAGACCACACTCAGAACAGCGGGCCTGGAGTCATGACAGATGGCATGGAGAGGTCTTACCAGTGAGCCCAAGGTTTCAAGAATCACTTCCATCATTGTAAAATCAAAACATCCCATGTGCATTACATGGCAATAAAAAGGTTACGAGAATGACAGATGCCCAGTTCTACAAGAACTTCAACAAGTATATGGAAACTTTCTGGTAGCTGACAGGAAAGCTGGCTCTTAATCTTTTACAGTTCACCGCATTTGTTTTACGGCCTGCACAAGTAGAAATGACTGCTTCTCCAAGGGTTGTACAACATTTCCACCTATGGAAGGGCCTGTCTGGATAAATCTATTCCCTTCCACATGCACTGCATGCAGGCAGGTCACGCCCAAAAGGCAGGGAAGGTTTTTCTGGACTGAGACTGAGGCTCAAATCCTGGCTGTGCCACGTGGTAGATAACCTCGGATGAGATACTTAGGCACTCACGCTCAGGCCTTCGCTTCCCCAGCGATAAAAGGGACAACAACAGTATGCATCTGATGGGATTTCTATAGAAATCAAAAAGGTTGCATGCCTAGCACATACTAAGCACTCAATAAATGCTGGTTATTATTATCTTTTCTCTCTTTTTTTGTTTGTATGCTATATAGCGGGGTCACATTTTGTTCTTTTTCCATGTGAGAATCCCATTCCTGCAGCACCATTTGTTGGATTTTTGTTGTTTGTTTTGGGAAGTGCACGGCATCAGAATCGAACCCGGGTCTCCCACACAGCAGGCGAGAATTCTACCACTGAAGTACCCTTGCACCCCCATTATCCTTTGTCTTATACAGGGTATCCCAAAAGTCTTCGTGTGGTTTTAAGCTCTAACTTGAGAATTGTAAGTCCTACAAACTTACAAAAAAAAAAAAAGGGGACAATCTTATTTGGTTTTATGAATTTTAAATAATAAAATTTAAAATTATTAGATAATAAGTTACTTTCAGTGCCTGAAACAAAAATTAAATTACTAATCTCATGGTGGAGTGAAGAATAAGATGAGCACACCAATAATTCTTACACAAAGAAGAACTTTTTTTACCATTAAGAGCTTAAGTCAGTAAACACTGAGTGCCTACTACGTGCCATGCTTGTACTAGGTGCTGGGGAGACAAAAAGACACCAGACAAGGTGTCTCACTTACAAAGTCCCACTGGTGCAGGCATGGAAATAGTTTGCTCTTGCACGTGTCCCACGGTATTACTAAATCCAGTTATGCTCAGAGAGCTGAAGAGTTCTTAGCACAGCTAGGGCAGAGGGGAAGGGAAAAAGTACCATCTTCATTGATATTTGGAAAACATTTCTTATGCCAGTGAAGTGCATTTTTTTCCCTTCGATCTGTCATTAATTCTGTTCGTCTGCAAGAAGCCCAACTATCTATAGCTTTCCTTTTGCATCAGCTCTTCAATAACGGATCTTCTACTGAGCATTCCTGTCTCCGTAAATCATAAATTGCCCTTTCACATAATGACAAGCATTTCAACTCACGTACTCTATTTACATATCATAGTAACAGTCTTTTATTTATATGTCAGATTCCAGCAACTAAAAACTCAGATACACATAAAATAAACAAAAACCACCGAGAAGCCAAAGAATTCTCAAAACCATGGCTACTTTCCATAAACTCTGTCAACTATGGGAAGTCTCCCAAGCCATAGCTGCTCTAAGTTTATACACATGTATAACTAGCTTGCTCACCTGTTTTTCTACCAAATTGGAGTACAAAACTCAGAAGAGAAATTGGAGAATATGATGATCAGCTTCACGAGTTCTCTTAAAGTTATAAACCAGTATTACTTGGTTTTCTGACTAAAATTAGTCATAACAGAACAAGAGGGGACTAAATAATGATCACAAAGTATTGCAAACATTTAAACCCTCAGTCCTTTGACCCAATAAAGACTGTTTTTCATGTTCTCATAACATAAAATACCGAAAATTGAAAACCAAACTCAAATAGTCCCGGTCACAATTTCTTCTTAAAGTCTGTTTATAAAATTCTAGTACACGACTAACTAATATCATTATGATATGCAAAAAAAGATGAAAATAAGACATATTATAGAAATGTTAGTCATCATCATTTGCTTAAATGTTATAAGAAAGTAAACTCAAGATTTATACCCAATAGGTTTTGAAGGAGATTTCTTTTTTATTCAACAACTTTCAGCTATTTGACATTTGCAGACTAAAAGGAAAACTAAGAAAATTAAATGTGACTTTTTTTCTTCTCAGATAAATGTAGACGAGATGTTTTTGAAAGCATGAATTTTCCAAAAGATTGGCCTATTTCAACACCATGTGCTTTGGTCTGAATTTTTTGGGAGTTCAGAGTTACTATATGTGAACACTTAGTAAAATCAGATAACGCAGCATGTAAAATATACATGGTGGAAGAAGTCAATTATGTGACTAATTCTGGGCCTCCAGAATACCAGAACTGTCTCAATTTCTTTGGTTCCAATGTGATTTTCATCTATTATGTTACTTTGATATCTGTACATTTTTTGGAGGGCTGGCCAAGACGAGTTGTACATGGTAAGTTTTTATATGAACTGAATTTGGTTTTCATTTTCAGAACAAATTCCCCCTCTCCTTTTTGCTTCCCCCAAGGCCTAATCGTCTTATAAATAAACACATAGCCCAAAGGGAAGATTAAGAGCTGGTGGACATTGCGTCCGAATTTGCAGAGCTCAGTTTCATGTGAACAGCCCTCATATACTTCACACCACATCTGGACAAGCAAAGAGAAGCAGGAAATAGAATAATCAGATCAATAATGTCAACAGCCAACACGAACAGTCCAAGACCAGATCCTCACGTTTCCATCAGAGGCTGAGTTAGGGAGTATAACTCCTTTAACTTAAATTTTCTTCCCAGTTTTCTCCTTTTCTTGGCCGGGGTAGAAATATCACGTTAAGAGGCCTGTTACACAAGTAGCGAATGTGAGAGACATGAGAGCTGACATCACTTGAGCCTCATTTTCTAAGCTAAAATTCAAGGAACAATATTTTAGAGCCAGATGGTTCCAGAAAATATGAGCTCTGTGGCCTCCACAGCTGAGGCTCGGCCCACTCCCTCCCACCCATCCACCCTAGAATTTCTTATGCTTTCCAAGGGAGCCACCAGTCTAGAATGGTCAGACTTCTTAAGCAAAATGGCAGAAAAGCAGGTTTGGCCTTGGTGTAAACTGGAGAACACAAGGTTCAGCCACTCTGAAAAGGCAGCAGGAGGGCCTGTGAGGTCCCAGAGCAGTTCAGCTGCCCTGACAGCACTGGCCAGTCCCAGGAAGATGAATAAATAGCTGCGACCCAACAGCAAAGCCACTGCACCAACTCCATTAGGCTTAGTTAGGTAGAGGCTGAGGAACCGAGCCTAACTTTCCTTGGACCATCTTTGACAAGGAATAAGCTTTGTCATTATGAGTTTCCAAGGCAATTCCAATATCAACATTATGGTAGGGGCTCGATGAAAAGGAAACCACCTTTTCCTAAAAAAAGTTCTTACAAAGGGGAGCCGATCTCCTCAAATAGACTAAGGGGACTCAAGTTGAAAGCATGTCATTCTTTAAAGTCTTTACATCAATTATCAGCAATAATCAGATCTTAAAATGCCCCCATCTTCCCCCTTTTAATTTATTTATATATAAGATATAAATAGAAATATTTTAATATATATAAATATGTATATACATATACACAAATACATAAATTCATACACACACACACACACATATATATATATTATGTTTTTACTAGGAAAGCCAAGCTAAGTACCTGGAGTTTGTTTGTAATAACCTAACACAATATAACCCAGTGTCCAGGCCACAGACAATAGCAGATGCTCTGAGAGAAAGAATAGAGCCCTTTCAGCCAATTATACAATTACACAATATGACCATGTTTACATTATCAAAGGGAGACAGACCCAATTATCTAGCTACTTCAAATTAATAACCCCATTTACCTCAATTATCTGGCATGCAGGGCCTAAATAATCTGAGTAATTACCTCTATTCATTCAGACAGTATAGATTTGGCCTGTGAGTCCAGAAGTAATTTTTCCTTCCAGAACGCCTCCACCATCATCAGCAAGTATCAAAATGCACAATAGCAACTCCCATCAGCTTCGTCTACAAGCAGTGTAAGCAAATTCTCTCCATTATCTGGTAGATTAAAATACATTCTTAATAATTCAGCTTTGAAAATTTTCTTTTTTTAGACAAAACTTCAAAAGACAATAGAATTTTAGAGCTAGAAAGTACCAGCGAGAACTTGAGGTCTAAAAGCCAGCTGCTGGCCACAATTCAACCAGAAGTCTGGCCGTCTGACTCACAGCATGAAGGGCACAAGCTCTGCAGCCCGAAGGCCTGAGTTCAAATCCTGCCTCCATCACTTAGACAGTGTGCAACCTTGGCAAATCCCTTACATCGCTGATCCTGAGTCCTTGTCTGGAAGATGGCACTAATAATGCCTGATAATACTTAAAGAGTGGGTATGAGGATTAAATGAGGTAATGCATATAATGCACAGAGCACTGTTCTTGGCATAAAGCTACCATTTTAAGCACTGGCTACTACTATTATTACCATACCTACCACCTAATCCTCACTCGTGAATATTACTTTATATGGCAAAAGATCTAAGTAAATTAAGGATCTTAAGAGGAGGATATTATCCTGCATTATCCAGTTGGGTTCTAAATGTAATCAAAAGTATTTTTATAGAGAGAAAAAGAGAGTTTGGGAGAAAAAGGGAGAAAAGAGGAGAAGACACACGGAGGAAGGCAATATGAAGATGGAACAGATTCAGCCACAAGCCAAGAAATGCAACAAAAGCTGGCCAAGAAAAGGAAGGGATTCTCCCCCTAGGGCCTCCAAAAGGTCCTGCTGACACCTTGATTCCAGGCTTCTGACCTCAAGAGCTAGGAAAAAAATAAATTTCTGTTGCTTGAAAGTGCCAAGTTCGTGATCACTGGTTTCAGGAGTCCTAGGAAACAAATACACAATCCTAATGGCTACAGCTCATGTTTAACCTTGAACTATATCTCGATGAAGTTAACAATGGCAATGGTCAGGCCAAAGATTAGGATGCCTGGAAATGAATGGGAAATGGCAAAGCCTGGTGTTAGGGGTTGAGCTTGACAAAAATAGAGAAGCAGGAAAATATAAGAGACTAGGAGCAAACAGGTCCAGTTGGAGGAAAGGGCCCTGGAATGAGGGGCTCACCCTGTAAGGGTTCTTACATGCCAGTTGCAGAAGCCTAAAATGCCAGTGTATTGTTTGTTTTTAAATGACACTTTTTACTGATTTCACCATTCTCTGCTTTTTCTTTGTATTTACCAAGCTTGGAGTTTGCACGGCTTCTTGGATCTATGGGCTGATGTATCTCATCAGCTTGAGAATATTCTTAGCCATTATCTCAAATACTGCTTCTCTCCAATTCCATCCCTCTCTTCTTCTGAAAATCCAATACATGTACCTTAGACTTTTCATGTCCCACTCATCTTATGCTCTTTTCTGTATTTTCTATTTCTCTCCTTTCTGTACTTCAATTTGAATAATTTCCACTGACCTTTCTTCCAATTTACTATTCTTATCTTCTGCTGTATGTGATCTGCTGTTAAATCCCCAATATTGAGTTCTTAATTTCAGATATTTTTTCCAGTAATAAATGTTCAATTGATTCTTCTTTATAAATCCAATTCTCTTTTGAAAATTTCCAGCTTTCCATCTATTTTCTCCATATTCTTCTTTATTTTTTGAACATATTAATCATAGTTTTTTGTTTGTCTGTTTGTTTGCTTTGCATGGGCAGGCTGCAGGAATTGAACCCAGGTCTCCGGCATGGCAGGTGAGAATTCTGCCAATGAGCCGCAGTTGCACCACCATAGTTATTTTTGAATCTTTTTCTGCTAGATCCAGTTCTGCTAATTCTGTATCACCTATGAGTCTGCCTTTATTATTTATTGTGTTTTGTGGGTTTTTTTTGGGGGGGAGGGTACATGGTCTCAGAATCAAGCCCGGGTCTCCCACATGGAAGGTGAGCATTCTACCACTGAACCACCTGTGCACCCTATTATATGTTTTTCTAACATGCCTAATAATTTATGATTGAATACCAGTTATCTTCCTCAACAGATGGCTTTCCTTTTCCTCTCCTAGGCAGACAGAGTTGGGAAGCTGATCACCTAAACTGAACAGGGACTGTTATGACTTGACAGTGGCTGTAAGTTGTGGTGGGACTCGGACAGCTACTGGTTGACCCCTGCTCCTCGGACATGGGCCTCTGGGGCTTTCAACAGAGAACTTGGTGTGTCTGCTACATCACCCCACCCTTTCCCTCTAAGCAAGTCCTAAACTCTAATCTTCACCTCGTCAGCACCATAAGACTGCTGAAAACTCCCTCTGCTTTTCACAGACTTTTCTGCTTAGCTTTTGAGCCTCCTGTCCCATGCAGCTTCACATTTTAGCAACTCACTTGAGGGGAAAATCATCTCTGTGTTTGAGGGCTTCCTAATCTACAACTGTCTCTCCAGTCCAGACCCATGAGACTACCAAAAGCTCTGCTGGTTTCTCTTTCCCAGAGCAGCAACTCTCAGTCCACGCAAAGCCCGAATTCTCAGTGTCTTGTCAGAACTAAGAATCTCAAATGTCCCCAGGGATACAGTAGTCGGATCATCAGCTCACCTTTCATACTTCTCCCCTCCCGGGTATCTTAGCTGTAAGCTCTCAAATGCCTTTCAAAAGCATGATTGGAGGTGGAAGTGGGGTGCATTTTATTCATCTTTTTGTGCTGGACTTTTTGAGATCATTAGTTTGGCTCAAACAACTGTTAATCCTACCCAAAAACAGAAATCTCTCCTTTAATTTTTATAAAGTGTTTTTACTGCAATGTTTAATCTGTCCCTTATAAATGTGTAGAAAAAGCTAGAGCAGTACTTATTACTCTCACCTTTTAGACCAGAGGTGAGCAAGCCATGGCCCCTAGGCAAGTCCAGCCCACTGCCCATCTGTATAAACAAAGTTTTACTGGAACACAGCCACAGCCTATTCGTCTACATATTGTCTAAAGTTGCTCTGAAGTACTTGGGCAGAGATGAGTAATTGTGAGAGAGATCTTCTCTATCACAAAGCCTAAAATATTTACCATCTGGTCTTTTACGGAAAAAAAATTGGCCAACCTTGCTTTTATTTTATTTCTTTAAAATATTTTTATTGACATATTTTCACACACATACAGTCCATCCAGCATATACAATCAATGGCCCACAGTGCCATCACATAGTTGTATATTCACCAGCATAATCATTTTTAGAACATTTGCATCACTCCAGAAAAAGAAATACAAAGAAAACACACATACATCCCATACCTCTTACCCATCTCTCTCATGACCACTAGTGTTTCAATCTACCCATTTTTTAGCCCTTCTCCCCTCCATTATTTATTTATTTTTGTCCTTATTTTTGTACTCATCTGTCCATACCCTGGATAAAAGGAGCATCAGACACAAGCCAACCTCGGTTTTAGATGGAAGAAACTGAGACTCAGAAATATTCAGTGACATGCGAGTTAACTTTAGAGAGAAGATTCAATCTAACGTCCCCTGATTCATATCCCAGCCATTTCCTCACTATTCTAATTTGCTTTTCATCCCAAAGATTTATTATCATCTTTTTAAAAAAAATTAACACATCAAGGAGAGAGGGCTGCATCTGAACCAGAAGTATCTGGTAAGGAAAAATAGAAGAACTGCAATGAATACAATTGCAGATGCTTCTATCTTTGGAAGATTTAGGGATTTTCAGCAGTCATCTCAGAAATCTGCTAAAATAAAAAACAGAAAACACTTTGAGGTAGGAAAGTCTCGATATTTCCAAGGTCTCTTTTGTTGCTGTTGTTCAGAAATGTAAATAAGAACAATGATAAGGATCCTAAAGAGTATGTGCCAGTTTTACTCATTTACTCATTTGATTGCTCAAAGCCTTCATTAAGGCAGTTCTCCATGCTGGCGGTAGAAACAGCCCCATCACAAAACCCACAGCTAATATCATACTCAATGGTGAATGACTGATGGTTTCCCTCTAAGAACAGGAATAAGACAAAGATGCCTACTGTCATCATTATTATTCTGCATTGTACTGGAAGTTCTAGCCAGAGCAATTAGGCAAGAAAAAGAAATAAAAGCCATCCAAATTGGAAAGGAAGAAGCAAAACTTTCCATATTTGGAAATGATATGATTCTATATAGAGAAAATGCTAAAAAATCCAAAACAAAGCTACTGGAACTAATAAATAATTCAGCAAAGCAGCAGGGTACAAGATCAACACCCCAAAATCACTAGTGTTTTTATATACTAGTAATGAGCAATCAGAAGAAAAAATGAAACAAAATCCATTTACAATTGCAACTAAAAGAATTCCATTTACAGTTGCAACTAAAGGAATGAATCTACATAAATCTAACAAGTTGACTTGTACAAAGACAATTAAAGGTACTGGTAAAAGAAATCAAAGAAGACCTAAATAAATGGAAAGACATTCCGTGTTCATGGATTGGAAGACTAATATTGTTAAGATGCCAATTCTACCCAAAATGATTTACAAATTCAACACAACCCTAATAAAATTCCAACAGTCTTCTAGGTAGAAAAGGAAAAGCTAATAATCAAATTTATATAGATGGGAAAGGGGCTCCAAATAGCTAACGCTATCTTGAAAAAGAATAATGAAATTGGAGGATTCACAAATCCTGATCTTAAGACATATTACAAAGCCATAGTAATCAAAGCAGCCTGGGACTAGTACAAGGGCAAACATATGACCAATGAAATAGAATTGAGAGCTTGGAGATCAACCCTCACATTCATGGTCAAATGATTTTTGACAAAGGTGCCCAGGCCACTCAGTGGGAAAAGAATAGGCACTTCAACAAATGATGCTGGCTGTCCATGCGTAAGAGAATGAAGATGGACCCCCTGACTCATACCTTAAGCATAATCAACTTGAAATGGATCTAGACCTGAATATAAGAAACAGAACTATAAAACTCATAGGAAGGGGCAGCGTGGCGGTGGCTCAGTGGCAGAGTTCTCGCCTGCCACGTCAGACCAGGTTCAATTTC
The DNA here is from genome assembly GCA_004026745.1 of Myrmecophaga tridactyla. Lineage (NCBI taxonomy): Eukaryota > Metazoa > Chordata > Mammalia > Pilosa > Myrmecophagidae > Myrmecophaga > Myrmecophaga tridactyla. The sequence continues at coordinate 50,214 of PVIY010006595.1, read as the reverse complement.
CAGTGCCTGCTCATGCAAAAAAATAAAAATAAATAAAGTAAAAAATAAAAAAACTCATAGAAGAAAACATGAGGAAGCATCTTTAGGACCTTGTGTTAGGCAATGGTTTTTAAAATTTACACCTTAAAGCATAAGCAACAAAAGAAAGAAATAGATAAATGGGATCTCATCAAAATTTTTAAATTGTTGTGCATCGAAGGACTTGATCATGAAAATAAGAAAGCAACATACACAAAAGGAAAAAAATATTTAGAAATCACATATCTGATAAGGGTTTAATATCAGGAATAAAGAACTCCTAAAACTCAACAACAAAAAGACGAACAACCCATTACTAAAATGGGCAAAAGACTTAAATAGACATTTCCCCCCAAAAAGATAAAGAAATTTCCAAAGAGCACATGGGAACATATTCAACATTGCACTGACCATCAGGAAAATGCAAGTAAAAACAAGATACCATTTCACACCCACTAAAATGGCTACTATTAAAAAAAAAAAAGAAACAGAAAATAACAAGTGTTGGAGAGGATCTGGAGAAACAGAAATACTTATTCACTGTTGGTGGGAATGTAAAATAGTGCAGCTGCTGTGGAAGACAGTTTGGTGATTCCTCAGCAAGTTTAGTATAGAATTACCATATGACCCAGCAATCCCACTTTAGGAACATACCCAAAGGAATTGAAAGCAGGGACTCAAACAGACATTTACACAAAACAGAATTATTCACAATTCTCAAAGATGGAAACAACTCAAATGCTCATCAACTGATGAACGGCTAAAGCGTGGTGCATATATATTATAGAATAGTATCCTGCTGTAAGAAGGAATGAAGTCCTGATAAATGCAACAAGATGCATGAACCTGGAAAACATCATGTTGCGTGCAATAAGTCAGACACAAAAGGAGTGTTATTATATAACTTTTCATATGACATGAAATAATAAAAATAAACAAATTCTTAGAGTCAGTATTTAGAAAATAAGTTACCAGAGGATAAAAGGTTGGGGTAGGGAATGAGGAGTTCATGCTTAAACTGCACAGAGTTTCTATTTGGGTTGATTGTAAAGTTCTGGTAATGAATGGCGGTGATGGTAGCACATCATTGTAGATGCAATTAACAGCACTGAATTATATATGTGAATGCAATTAGAAGGGGAAATTTTAGGATGTATATATGTTATTCGAAAAAATATGAAAAGAAAAACATAGGACTGTACAACACAACCAGTGAACCCTATTGTAAATGATGGACTATAGTTAATAGTACAATTATAAAAATATTCTTTCATGAATTATAACAAATGTACCCCACTGCACGGTGTTAATAATAGGGAGGTATATGGGAACTCTGAATTTTATGCATGATTTTTCTGTAAAACAAAACTTCTCGAATGAAATATTTAAAAAGTAAAAATTAATATAATATATAGGAGAAAAAGAAAACCACTCTCAACAGAAGATGGCAGCTCAGAGGGAAACATATATACACCATACACATCATACATGCAATATGCATGCACACACTGTATCTGACAATACAGCAAACAATCTGACAATTCCAAACTTAACAACGACTTAAAAGAAAGTCCACTTGTTTCATCTTCCTCCCACTTTTCTCTTAATACAAGTACATGGTCATTTGTTTCTTTTGAATAAAATTGCATAGTCTGAGGGGTGAAAGTCAGTACCCCATGTCAATTATGGATGCTAAGAGTGTCAGAATCATGGATCCACCCAAGTTATGAAACAAAGACTTGTTGGGAGCATCTCGTCTGTTTCTTTTCACTACATCTTGAACAGAAGGCCAAGCAGGGCATGTGTGCATATTGCCAACTGTGGAGCCCAATTGTGGGGCAAAGCAAGGTGTAATAGAAAGACTAATTTATAAAAGTAAGGGGATCCAACTTTGTAAGTGAAATCATTGTCCTCCCCTCTAGGTGGGACATGACATCCAGGGGTGAATGTCTCCTTGGTGACATGGGCGAGGACTCCCAGGGATGAATCCAGACCTGGCACCATGAGATCAACAATTTCATCCTGATCAAAAGGGGGAAAAGAAGTGTAACTAATAAAGTATCAGTGGCAGAGAGAGTTCAAATAGAGTCGAGAGGCTACTCTGGAGGTTGCTCTTACACAAGCTTCAGTTAGACCTTGCTACCTATCATAACCTGCCAACCCCCAAACAGGACCATTCCAGCCAATCCTAAAGAACACCTAGGGCAATATATAAGATTCCACAAGGGATCCATGCACTAGAGTAACTTTCCAGAAACCTACAACGTATGGATGGGTCCCTGGTCCAGATAAGTCCAGAAAGCCAGAACGTCCAGCCTCTCCAGAACATCAGATAGTTCCATCTCCCTACCTCATATTAGTGACAGACCCTTCCAATATGAATAAGTTAGAATGGCCATAGCCCAAACACCCCTAAGAGAGGGATGGAAAGATCAAAGGTGATGGTGAAGTTAGTGAAGACAGGATTTAACAAATCCTATTTGTTAAATGCTAAATCATTAAATTGATATCTTTTTTAGTCTCTAATATCTTAGAGCAGCTAGAAATGAAAACCTAAAATTGTGGAACTGTAACCCATGTCAAACTCTGAAACATTTTCTACAACTAATTGTGGTGCCGTGCTTTGAAAGTTACTGCTTTTTTTGTATATATGTTATTATTAACAAAAAAAGGAAAAGAAGTTAATTGTGATGAGGAAAAAAATTTTTAAGCCTTCTAGCCTCCTATATTCTGGAGCAGCTAGAAAGAAAAAAACCTGAGAGGATCGTATGGTAGCCCATGGACAAATTCTGGGATCTGTCCTGTAACTACTTGTTGAAGAGCTTTGAAAAGTACTGCTTTTTTATTTCTTTGCTTTGTATATATGTTATACTATACAATAAAAAAAGCTAAAAAAAAAAAAAAAAGTAAGGGGATCATGTCCTTAAAAAAGAAACACGAACTTCTTTAAGAGGTAAGGAGAAGAAATTCAGGGTTGAAGGAAAGGGCTCTCAAGACCTCCCTAACAAGATCCCAAAGCTGTTTCTCCCTGCACTTAGATTTCTTTGGAGCCAGAAAGGCAAAAGCAGAACTGTTTCCTGTTTCCATAAGCAAGCCATTCAAATGCCCATCACTCCACGTCACTCCCACACTCTAAATTCTTCAGTGGGTCCCCAAAGCCCAATTTTGGAGTCCAAGCCCCTGCCCGGAGCATACACAGTATGCTGCAACCCTGTTGTTTCTCCTCCAACTCATTTTCAGTCACTCTTTGCCTTTTATGTTCTGCTCTTGCAACAAAGAACCCCTTCAAATGGACCATCCTCTGATCCCCTCTTCCAAAGGAATGAAGCTCTGCTGGAGGTCTACATTCCTACTTCAGAATTAAGCATCAAATAAAATCTTGAGCACTTTTAAATGGTACAAATGATAAGTAACCAGATTTTTTTTTTAAGTTCAACTGTGCTAGATGTGTTATCTATAAAATCTCTAAAGTCGTTTATTTATGATAGTAAAAATACTGCAACAACTACTGAATTATGAAGCCGAAAGAAACCTCTGACTTCGTCTACTTCAAATTCCCCAATCAGTGGTTGATGAAGCCCATAAAATAATGCAGCAGATTCCTTCTGGTTTTTGATAAACACCACAAAGAAGGCAGTTTCTCAGGGAACCAGCTATTCCCCTCTTTCGTTCTCAGCCTAAGCTCAAGTCCACTCCTTACTTTCAAAGAAAATACCAGCTACCCTCAGGAGACACCCCTCTTGATGGGCAGCAGTTTCTTCCAAACCGTTATCTGAGGATTTGAGATACACAGCCCTTGTCTACCAAACAAGACTGCCATCTCCACAAAGGAGGCCTGGACTGAGGTAGGCATACACACACACACACACACTTTGCATACATGAAAACATGGAATGCAGTTCTGGGCTTAACTTGAGCACCTATAAGACACAATACTATGAAACATAAAATGGGTCTCTGAGTCCAAGGTACTTATGATGTTTTTGAGAAATTAAGACAAAAATACATGAAATTTAAACAGTATAATACCCAATCTTTTAAAGTGCATCTTAAATATTAAACAAGAGTATGAGAAAAAGAAGACAAAATGCTCAACACATAAAAATCTTTAAAAATAAGTAAGCAAAAAGCATACATAACAAGAGAAAAGAAGCTAGAGAAAAAAAAATCCACTTGGTTTCAAAGGCACAAAGATAAGTAACCAGATTTTTTTTTAAAGTTCAACTGTGCTAGTCAGGAGGAAAGGGTTCAGGGAACAGGGTTTTTTTGTGCCCTCCTGGAGGTAGATTTTGTCTCTACCATGTTTAACTTTTCTGGAATTCTCTCAGAAAAAGGTCTTATTTTCCTTTGCATAATAAGTCCTCCTGGCACATAACAAACCTAGAGTGAATGAATGAAAGCATGCCTGTGTTTTGCTATAATCACTGGGAGCATACTTATTGACACAGATCTTTTTCTGCAAAACTGGCTACCACCAACACCTCCCACCCCTATACTTGCATGCCACTTTTCCCATCAAGACACAGAGTCTATTTACCCTACCACTGACTCTGGACTGGCCCCGTGGCATGCTCTGATCAAGAGTATATGGTTGAAGTGACACTGTGCCAGTTGCAGGCTGAGGCCTAGAGGGCATGGCAGCTTTTACTTTCATCCTCTTGGAATCCAACTTGGGCTAGACTATTGAGTGATGTGACCCATAGAGAAAGAAAGACAACATGGAGGAGCACCGAGATGCCCCAGCTGACAGCCGGCATCTACTACCAGACGTGTAGATGGCACCATCTTGCCCCTCCAGTCAAACTCCCAGCTGATGCAGCCACATGAGGGACCTCAGCTGGCACCACGTGGAGCAGAAGAACTGCCATGCTGAGCTCAGCCAACCCAGGCAATCATGAAAAATAAGGCATTGTTCGAAACCACCAACTTTGGGGGTGGTTTTTTTTTAGCATAGCACTTATAGCTAAAACAAATGCATCTAGTTCTTTCTAGAGAAAGAGAAAGGTACACACAGTGCCTGATAGATCAAAGAACAGTAATGATGCAATAGAGTAAAGGAGGGTAAGGAGAAAGGTCAATGTGCTGGAAGGGGGAATATAAGGGAGGATGGACACAAGGCCCAGAGGGGACAAAACAAAGAGACAGGTCTGAGAGATGAACTCTTGCCATGTCAGTGTGGAGGAGCACTGTACCGAGGAAGCTTTTAGTCAAGTGTTGTGTACAACAGGCACAAAACAAAGGGCTCAGAAGCCACCAGTGCAGTCTACTCCTGCACCAAAGCTCTGAGTCAGGGAGTTGGTGGGAGGAATGATACAGAGGGATGAATAGAAAGATGCATGAAGGAAGAACCAAGGATGTGATGCATTGGAAATGGCAAGAAGAGAGAAGAATAAGTTATAGCATCCTGATGGTTCAATCTTGGGGGACAAAGACCAATAGGTCAGTAATACCTCAGCCATTCAGAACACAGTCATTCCCTGGCCTAGACCCCTCCAGTGGCTGACCATGTGCCTTAGTTTCCTGGCTGCTATGACAAATACCACACAATGGATTGGCTTGACAACAGGAATTTATTGGCTCATGGTGTCAAAGGCTAGAAGGCTTGCTTTCTCCCAGAATAGGTAGCACCCTGGCTCACCAGCAATCCTTGAGTTCCTCGGCTTTCTCATCACCTGGGGATGTCCTCTCCTTTCTCTCCTGGGTCCCACTGACCTTCAGGTTCTGGCTCCACAGGGCTTTCTTTTCACGAAGCCTCCAGGAGCAGGGTTGGGGCCCAACCTGATTTGGTTGGCTATACCTTACCTGGAAATAACATCTTCAAAAGGTTCTATCACCACAGGAATGGATCATAGGAATGGAGTACATGACCCATCTGCCATACCACGTCACTGAGCAAAAACCTCATTTCTTACAGGTCCTACAGGGACAAGCCCCTGAGACCTCAGATCTCACTGCCTCGCCACTCCTGCCCTTCTCACTTGGATCCAGACACATGGACTCCTTGCTGCTCCTCAAACATGCCAGGCCCATTTCTGCCCCAGGATGAGCCTTCTAGAGGGGGCGAGGTCTGAACCAAGGGAATGACCAGAGTTAAGGGTGAGGCAGAGAAAGGACTCAGAGGTGCTGTCAAAAGAAACAAATGATACAGTAGCATATGGGGAAGCTAGAGATTAAAAAAGCCAACCACAGTTCATGAGTATCAAAAGCTTCAGGTAGATAGCAGCAAACGGAAACAATGTTCAGTTGAAGGAAGGAAGAAAGGAAGGCAGGCAGGAAGAAAGGAAGGCAGGCAGGAAGAAATGGACGAAAGCTGTTCACAGCAAATAGCTTCGGTGACACAGCAGGGGGTGAACCCGCAGAAGAAGGAAGCTGCGCGTTGCTCTCACTTCCTCACCGTGCCCTCATTTCAGCAACACAGTTGGGGAAACAGGCTGGAAGAAGCAGGCTCCTTCTCACCAACCCCAAATTAATTCCTCAGCAAACCTTTCCCATTCACTATCGCAATGTTTTCTTCATACATCAAGGCTGCCAAACCCAAGGACCGTAATATTCAGGAAGTGCTTATTCAAAACAGAAACATCAATATGGGGACTCCAGACCCCAGAACCATAACCGGCTGAGATGTGTTTATATTCCACAGTTGGCGACGCCTCAGCACACCATTCACTTTCTAGAAGTTCTGTCAGCTTAATTTATGTGGCTCATACCTCATTCCCTTTCAGACAATGAGCTTTTTATCTTTTTCATTTGGAAACTTATCTTTAGGGTTTTCCAAATCCTCGCCATCGTTAATTTCTGATGTGCCCGCCTTCTGTCTAGAGTTTCTCATAGATAAGGAGGGTTCCTTCAGACGCTGTCTGTCTACACCCCATGTCTGTCTATACCCCGTGACTGTCAAACACATCTCCACCCTGTGATCAGGTATCAGATGCCAAGCACCATGACAGAATGAGAAGGTCACATTACCCCCTTTGAAGGTGTTTCCTCTTCCACCGAAACACCTTAAGACATTTTTTCATATCTTTTCTATCTTTAGATTAGTTGCATAAGTTTCGTATATTTTCTATCTTTAGATTAATGCATAAGTCAGCGGTGGAGATAAAATGTTGGCAAAGAGAAAAATACTGAAGCATGTCCTCACATACAACCCAAAATTTGGAGATTAAAAAAAAAAATCTCAAAAAACGATAAGGCTCAAATCGGATCTCAGATCAAAAATGGTACGGAAATTACGACTAGCTGAAGCTACCTCAAGCTGAGCCAATTATCACCAGTCATAAAGGATGACTTATAAGAGGCGCCAATGTCCCAGTACAATGGAGCAATTAAATCTTTATAACTGAGACAGAAAAGGCCATGTAATTAGACTCATCCAGAAAAGGGTACACAGGCTTCCCCTTCCTGTGTCTCTCCATAAGGGAAGGTGTGCAGCCATTTCTACCCTGGCGAAAGCCCAGCCCACCCCATATCACTCAGCCTGCCTGTGCCACATCCATCACCAGGCCTTTGGCAACAGGCCTCTAACAATCCTTGAGTTCTCCTACCTACCCCAGGCCCAGAAGAGCACAAGAAAAAAACAGTATTCCTACCGCCTATTCCATGTGAAAAACTTCTAGATGTTTAGCAAAGCAATCAAGGGTAAAGTCTCTGGAAGCAGGCACCCAGGGTTCAAATCTGAGCTGTGCTACTCTCAAGCAGTTTTCTCATCTATAAAATGGATAGAATCATAGCACATCCCTCATTGAATGTATGAGGATTACACGAGTTCAGTTATGGGAAGGGCTTCCAACAGTGCCTGGCATATAGTGGGTTAGCTGTTGCTGTTGTTGTTGTTATTATTATTATTATTATCATCACCAAGTCCTGTGTGACACTATCTTTATGACTGTTAAGTACATCACAAGAGCAATGGTTGCCATCAGCAGCCAACTGCGAGGCTGTTAGACTCATCCAGGCAGGACAGCTCTAGGCACTGGTGGCAGGAATGGGCAGAACAAGCCAATGCCTAGAGACACTGCAAAAGGCACAGCCACAGCCTTCAAAAAAACATCCCAGTGCAGGAGATAAGGGAGCTGGAGACACGCAGCGCAGCTCCAAGGAGAGTGGAGAGCAGGCTCTGTGGAGGGGAGGGAGGGGAAGTAAGTCCAGGAGCTTGGTGTGGACACCAAGTCCCCCCAAGACTTCCAGGGAGAATGGCTCTGGCCAAAGCAGACACTTGCTCAGCTTGAACCTGAAGCTCTCCCTGCTTGCACATCAACATGGACTGGACATGGAGCCAAGAAGGGCCCCACAAGAAGACCAACAAATAATCACAGAAAACACATCCCCAAGGACTCCCTCTGTTGACACAGAGACACTTCCTGCAGGTCTTCTCTCTATCAGGCACTCCAGATACATTATCTCGCTTCACCTGACCATGACCCCTTGAAGCTGAGGGCTCAGAAAGATTACACGACTTGCTCAAGATCACCGTGTAGCAAGACGCAGGACTGAAATATGAACCTGGATCTGTCAGAGACTCTAAAACCTGTTCTCTACATGGCATGCCACAGTGCCTGCCCTGCGATAATGAACCCTTTTTTAAGGGCTTATCAGAATTGGCAGGAGGGACTCAGGTGCACTGAAATAGAAAAGAAATTTCACTTGGAAAACTGCTAAGTCAATCCACAAAAGTAGAGAAGTAAATGGGTAGTGATAGAATAGAATGAGAACCAGGCTACAGACCCAGAAATGGGTATTATGTCATACAAAACCCCTTACTGGATCAAAGAGCCAGAAGATAGGATATATATTCCAGCTGCTGGAGGATGAGTTAGTAATGCCTGAAAAGAGAAAGCCAGAGAAGGGGAGCCCCAAATTCTGTGTATGAACTCTGTCCAAATCTCTGGCTGATACCTGAACCAAGAATGCATGGGGCAGCCTTTAAACTAGCTCAGCTAAGACGAAAAAAATAAACAGAAACTTGAGTTGCCAACCAAGAAACAGAGTTTGCAGTCTGAGTTAACTGTCATCTAAAACAAATAGAAAAATCAAAATTTGTCAGAGGAATATAACAGATTCCAGATTTGCCACAACATAATATTCATGACGTCCAGGATACAATCCAAAATTCCTCCAAAATGTGAATGAAAATGTGACCCAAGAAAAAAAAGACAATCAATGAGGACTCAAGTTGATTCAGATGATGGAATTAACAGACAAGGATTTTATAGCAACTCTTGTAACTACATTTGCTATCTGTCCAACCTACATCACTGAGATGTTAAAAACTAAAACATGGTCAGGTGAGCAAACAGTGCTTGGAAAAGATTCACATGGCCTATACCTGTAAACTACAAATACAGATAGTCCCCACATTTTTTTATACCTCGTTCCAGAAACCACACTGTAAAATGAGTGGTATGTTAAGATGCTTCTTGGAAGAAGTTATACTTAAGGACTGGATTTCTGAGCAAAATCCTTTCTTAAAATGAATCACAAAGATAAACAATAATGTGCTACTAGAAAGCAAGGTTATTATGCTTGTAGATCATGGTAAGTCATTTTTTTATAAGGCAAAATGCTGCCACCTGCAATAGCTTATTATGTGCAGTGACAGGGCTGAGTGTGCCTGGAGGCCACCACTGTAGACTTCAGAGTCAGACAGCCTGGGCTCAACCCCCACCTCATGGCAGAAAAGCTCTGTCTCCCTAAGTGAGACACTTAACCTTTTTGCACTTTGGTTTCCTATTGGGGAATAGCAGTGATTACAGTACCCGTCTCTCAGGATTGTTGTGATGATTCATGGACAGGGCCTATGAAGTATGTGGCACATGGTCAAATGCTGAATAAACAGAAGCACTGAAAAGGAGATCAGAAAGGAGAGGTGCCTTGACCACTACCAGCCGGCCAGCCAGCTACAGAACTGGGGGTCGTACCTGGATCCACTCTTCCATCTTAACTCATTTCAGGAAAGGTCTTTAAATGGGCCCAAGGGCATTGTAAATTGATTATCCAAAGTTCCTTAAGTATTACAAAACATGCAAAATACGTAAAGAATACTACTCTGCCATGTCACAAATTTGATGAAAAAAACATTATGCTTGAAGCTAGAATATTTTATCTTCTAAACTTTTTTTTTATTATTCCTTTGAATTCAAAAGGTGTTAAGAGGTAGTTTGCAAAAGGTGATCTTGGGAAATTTACATTGGTGGCTTTTTTTCCCACCCGATGTCACTGGCACCCACACAGACTCCGCGTTAACCTCACACGGAAGCATCTTCATACACAAGAATCTCATTCCAGGCTTAAGTCGGGGGAAACCAAGTACCTCCAATACCGTTCTCACATTTGCTCATTTTCTTTTCTCTTCTTCCCATTTCCCTAACAGCTGACACAGCACTAAGAAATTTAGGCTATTAAAAAAAACTGAGGAGTTTGAGAGAAAAAGTCACATTTCTTTGGCTCAGTGATGTGAGGAGTGTTGTAACTGCTTATGAAACCCAGGACTTGACGTGCTGTGACGGAGAAGCCAGTGAGACAGAGGAGCCCTTCTCCACACAGCCTCTTCCTCCCTGCGGCCAAGCAAAGGGCTTGAGAAATGACATATGGGAATTAACCAAATACTGAATATACAGAAACACAGAAAACATCTAAATCAGTAGATACAAAACCCACGTCAGAAACCGCCGTCCAAATCTTCGACGTGTAACAGAAGTTGGAACCTTAAGAGAGAGCTCAGAACAAGACCCCGATCAAAGAGCTGAGGTGAGAAAGAAGAGGGAAAACCTGAAGAAAGCCAGAAACTTCTGACAGGCACCTGGTGGGAGGGCTGACAAGAACCCAGCCGGAACATTCTGGAATGATGAGAAGCCACCAGCGTGGTTAAGGAGGTGGCACCTCAGCAAGGCAGCGAGAATTCTTAGTTATGTTTCCCACCCCAGGCGGATGGATTTCCTGTCTGCAACCGAGGCCCACCGTGTCCCACGGTGAACTTCACAGGCCTGAAGTCTGGTTTCCTAATGACGCAGGCGTGACCGAACTTTCGTACACTGTTAAAGAATCAGAAACTGACGAACATGGCCAGTGAGGAGACACGAAGAGACAAGGAGTCGCCAGGAAATCTAGAAACTTCCAGAGGGGTGGTGCCACCAGGTAGGCCCTGGACGGGTCTTCTCACCATCAGTGGCCTCAGTTTCTCATTTGCACAGGGCCACGCTTGGTGGGGCCCCCTCAGAGTTCCCTCCCCTCTTGTGAATGTTCATCCTCAATGCCCTCGTCGCAAAAACCCATGCCAGCTTGGCTTCCGAGACTGTGGCTTTGAGCAACCTCCACGTACACGTACACACACACACACACACACACACACAAAATAATCTCAGTCTGCAACGACCCCATCTATTCCTTCATCACAGTTAGCTGAACTGTTGACCAGGATCAACTCCTTCTGTCTACAACCGGGCACGGTGCCATGAGACCAGGTCACTGCAGGGGCTGCAGGAGTCGGATTTCCACAGGCTGATTATCTTCTCGTTACAGCTATCGACAAACCCCAGTAAGACTCAAAGCTCTACTATGGAATAATTAAATTAAGTCCACAGAAGGACGATTTAATAGAAAGCATTACTATTTCCCCCCCATCTAGGCTGCTTCTACCTCAGAGAGGGATGCCTTTCCCCAGAGTCCCCCGGCTTTTCTCTGGCCTGCCCCATCCCCCACAGGGCGGCAAGCCCTAGGTTTTGGGAAGAGGGGGCGAGTATGCCTGGACCCCAGTGGAGTCTCAGAGCCTCTGCGCTCCCCTCTCCCTCATGGCCGCAGGGCCTCCCCTCTGACCAACGCCTGAGGGCCTGGTGGCTCCATTGTACCACCTTCCACGCTGCTCTATCACACAGCTGCCGTCCCTGTGTAATAAACAACATGCCATCTGACAGCATCCTCAAGCTGGCGGGACCTTGGAGAGGGATCAGTCCGAACAACCACCTCCATTCTGTGAAAGAAGACGTGAAGGTCCAAGGGGTCATCAAACTCAGTCCTGTCCTGGGCAGGTAAACCCTCCCAGACCCTCATGGACTGGGATCATAAAAACAGCTCCTCGTTACCCAGAGCTCTTTCCGGACCTGTAAGGTGATGGACTGACAGACAGCCATTGGTTAATTAGTTAACCAACTAGGGCTGCTGCTAGTTGCCCTCCCCACTCCAAGATAAGCACAGGTTGATCCTGGGGCCATGGGAACGATGCCAGCACATGCCCAGGGAGCGAGTCAACCCTGCAGGGACGGCTGGTGCTGGGGACAATGGACCGGGCATCGATGGGCATCGGATGGTCACTTTAGAGCACTCAGCAAGAGGTGAAGAAAAAAAATACGCTTCCATCCAATGCAATTTTTAAAACTCTGATTCACTACATGGTGAGTGTGAAAGTCAAAAGAGATTTAGCCATATCCGTGTTTGCAAAACACTTGCTAAATATTTATACATATAAATATATATATATATTAGCCTTCCATTCCCCATGGAGCCAGTTGGGAGACAACATCCTGAGAAGTTGGATTTCTGTCTTTCAGGATGAGAAATATAAATTGAATCAGTTCTGTTTCTTCCACAGCCAGAACATTGGTCTAGGAATCAAGGGGTACACATAGGTGTGGCTCCTCTCACTCCTAAACCCTCTACGCCTCGAATTTCTGCTTCTCCTCTCCACAACTTTGTACGCTGCTGACTGGGAAGTCTTCATTTCCAAGAGATGAGAGTTTCCACAAGGGACGCAACAATGGTTCACAGAACAGGAAGTGGAGATTGCCACTCGGCTGCTGTGGACTATGAAAAGGCAAAGAAGGGCCTGTACGGGTTAGGGTGAGTGACCCCAACTTCCAAGGGAAACTGGATGACCACCACACAGTGAGGACAGGGAAGAGAGGGCGAGTATGCTGGACCCCAGCAGAGTCTCTGGAGTGCCTCTTGATACTTACATGTCCAAGAGGAAACAGTAGGGAAAAACCAGAGCAACCAAGAGAGAAGAAGAGAACAATCCACGGAGGATTGAGGGCCTTATTAGGCTATTCTACTAGGTAATGAACATCAGGCTGGTGAGGTGCTGGCTGAATCAAGTCCCAACAGTCCTGGGTTCCATATCTGAGAATGTTAAATTCTTTGTTTCATCTGAATATTCTGCATCCTATAGAACAAACTAGAAGAAAGTTCATTTCACCCAGAGATGGAAACCATGCCAGCTGGGGCTTTGTGTCTTTTCTGGGGAAAGAGTGAAAACACAGTATGAAGGATAGTTGGATCTTGTTAGGCAGAAGCAAAGCTGTTTTATTGTCATATCAAGTGGAAAACTTGCAGAAGAATGTGTGGATGCTGAGAAACTAAAGGGGTGGACAGGACTGCCTCTCAGCTCCACACCTAGCCTTCTAGATTCCATTCTAGAAGAGATGTTGTAGGGCTAAGACTCTGCAAACTGCATCCCTCCTTTGCCAGCTGACTTCACCTTAGGTTCTGCCAGCAGGGGCTCTAAGGGCAAATGAGATGACAGGAGAGGGGAGAAGGGATCTCGTTCTTCCGTCTGTAGCACTGTCATCTGGCAACAGCAGCTGATACCAACCTTGAGCATCTTCTGATACTCCTAGAACTGGCCTCATTTAGCTCAGTGTAGATGCTGAGAACAGAGTAGATAATGAAACAGAAATGGCTTCTAACCTCAAGGTGCTTAAAATCTGGCAAAGGAGAAGACTGAACAAATAAGGAATGGTGATCACTGCTATGAAGACGGACAGATTCTTCTGAAAGCGAGTTGCAGAAGGCGTAGTCCAGTACTAACTGCCTGGGAAGGCTGTCAATGAGAGGGGACAGTCCAGGATTTCCAGTTATTGGCACAAATCTATAAAGATAATGGCACAAAACCATATTCAGAGGATCAACTCAGTCTGTGTACATTTTTAAAGAAGGCTGGTGTGCACATGCAAGAATTTTTACTTATTCCACCTTCAGGAATTTTTTACAATAATCATTCACTCATTCAGTCATTCAACAAACACGCACTAAGGCCTACAAAGTGCCCTGATAACCGAGGCACTGAAGACTAAGCCATGAACCAGGCAAAGTCATGTCCTTGTGGAGCTTACATTAGAGTCGGGGGGGGGCGGGGAGAGGGGGATACCATAAAAAGCAACTAAACAAGAAAATAACATGATTTCAAGTGACGGTAATTTCCATGAAGAGACCAAAGCAAAGAGTGGAGGTTGAAAGTGAGTAGAGGAAGGACTGTTTTAGGCTGATAAGGGAAAGCCTATTTGAGCAGATGACATTTAAGCAGAGTCACGAATGGTGAGAAGGAATGAGCTGTGGAGAAGTTCTGGGAGCAAAGCAATCCAGGCTGAGGGGTGACCAAAACTTCACCAGACAGAAACCGTCTGGGTCCTGTGATACAGGAGGTACTTGGAGCAATTCCACAGTAGAAGGAGACACTCCATAGTAGGGGAAACTGTCAGCCTGTATCGAGTGGATCCCACAAGTCAGACATAGCTCAGCGGTGGAGTGCACATTCCCGCTCTGGCAGGCGGTTATTTTTCCTTACTCTCAATTTACATCACAAGCTGGAGAGAAATGAATTGCATCCCCCTGGGTTTCTCTGTTCTGTACAATTAAGAAAAGCTATTTCTTAGTCACAAGGCAGATGACGACACCAAGATTTCCCATTTTCTCTCCACAGGGAGGCTGTCATCATTCAATATTAATTGATCCTACTTTTCATCCATAAAGCTGGGGTTGAAACAAATTTGGGGGTCTCAAAAATGGCAACTATTATACTATTAAGGCAAATTATTAATGGTACCTCCATTAAAGGACGCTCGTGTTCACATGGCATCAGCTGCTGAAACTCATACGGTGCATCTTTAATGGGAAAAAATGAGTAAATTATTCGATCCCTTCCTGTTACTGGATAAATCGCCAGCGCCTCGCTCAAGGCTGTAGGAGATTTCCCACCATTTCATTGTGACGAGGAACGCACAGAGAGAGGGTAATATGCCTTGGTTTCCCAGCAGGAGAGATGTCAATTGAGTGCAATTTTATTTTCTTGCTGGAGAGCAGATAAAGTGAAAACAGCAAGAAAACACAAGAAATGCTAAAAAATTGAGGCGAGCTAGTATCCATAATATATATATATACATTCAATAAATATATACAAACATGTATATATATACAGACATATTTATATATACACATACACATATGTATATATATATGTATGTACACACCTATATATTTCCCTAGACAAAAATGTGATGACTATTTTCAGAGTCAGGGGCTGAATGAGAAGATTCTAGTTTAACAAAAGAGAGAGGAAAAAAAAAAAATCTAGTTGCACCTACCAGTAAATAGTCCACAATTAACAGGGGACATCTGGGAAGAGCTGAATCTTATTACTCCTGCCAGTGGTGACCAGATCCAGGCAACCAGTGAAGAGCAATTTTCAAATTCAGGGAAGGGCACTGCAGCCAATCCTCTCCAAGTCCTTTATGCCGTGCCCAGGTTTGGGCTAACCACAGGACATTTGCATTTCATCAGAATATTTAAACGTCACAAATCTTGACTTTCACAGATGGAAGCCAGGCTTAACAATTTACAACCAGGCTGATGAATAACTGCAGGCAAAGCCAGGGGCTTTTCTTAACCATGTAATTTAGTTCTGAGAAGAGATGCACTCTTAATCAACAAAGCCCACGTCACAGAATGGGAAAGAGAGGCTATGGATGGTTCTCCGCGGCATCAAAGTGATGACATGGCTGGAAAATGAGCATAGAGATTATTTGCCTCTAAACCGGAGGAGATAATTGTAGGGGATCACTCTTGTTCCCCACCCCGATTGCCTTTCAGGGGCCCGTTGCAGCCATCCCCGAGATGCTGTGTGATGGCTGGTAAGGACTCACAGCTGCCCTCTCCTCTGGAAAACTGTCCTCAGCCAATGGGGAGCCACCTGGTCTAGGGGTTTAAGAGGCAGCCCACAGCCAAAAACTGACCAGTACAAGGGCATAGGAGGCCAGTTTTCTTTCTTCAAGATGGAACTAATTCTGTGATGCAATTCACGCTCCAGAGCTCCCCATGGGATCAGGCTGAAGTAGACTGCAACTTAGTTCGTACTTATGCCCCATCCTGCTTCTCTCACTCTGCTTACTCCCTCAATTAATCATGCACATTCAAATCCAAGTCTCAAGGCCCTGCTTCAGGACACCCGACTTGAGACAGTCACAAAAAGCTACTAATGTGTCCATTCTTCACACTCACTGTGGCAGAAACCGTAGACTGTGTCAAATAAGATTCATTTCAACCACTTTTCAGCTAGTCTTCCTGTAATAAAACAACCAGAAGCCAAAAAAAAAAAAAATTTCCCAAACTCCCCATTTACGGATGATGACACTGAGGCACAGAGAGGTTAAGTGACTTCCCCTAGGTCACACAGCTAATAAGAAGCAGAGCCAGAATTAGGAGCTACAGAGTCTGGCTCTTAACCACTCCCCGACACTCTCAAATAGGAGTGAAACTGTTAACACAAGCTGCCTGACTTATCAATCGATGTGTGACAAATTACCCCAAAACTTACTGACATAAAACAACAAACATTTATCATCTCATAGTTTCTGTAGCTGGGAATCCAAGTGCAGCGCAGCTGGACGCCTTTGCCTCCAGGTCGCTCCCGCAGCTGGGTCAGGCTATCAGCCAGGGCTGCCGGCCTCTCATCCCCCTGGGGGAGGACCCGCTTCCAGGCTCAGGCATGTGGCTGCTGGACTGAGGGGCCTCCCTGCCTCACTGGCTGTTAGCAGGAGGCCACCCTCAGCTCCCTGCCACGTGGGCCTCTCCACCAGGCAGCGCACAGCAGGCAGGTGGCTTCCCTCAGGGCGAGTGAGCAAGAAAGTGGGCGCCCAAGACAGAAGCCACGGTCTGTGTATAGCCTCATCTCTGAAGTGACATCCCATCACTTCTGCTATATCCTATTCATCCTTATCAAAACTCTAGGCTCTAGGTCAGGCCCACGCTCGGGGGGAGGGCACCACACAAACACGTGACTCCCAGGAGGCAAGGGTCACTGGAGGCCACCCTGGAGGCCACTGACCGTGCTGCTGAACAGCACACTATTACACAGGCACGAGCAGAATGGGTGGGTTTTTCCCTTAGCTACCTCACCAAGCTCTCCCCAGAGCTCCAACCGTCCCCCCACCGGCGAGATCAAGACCTTAAGGGGCCCCCTCTCCAGGACAGTGGCTCCAATCCCCTGCCCGAAACCACCTCTGACTTCACACTTACTAGCAATGAAAGGAAAGGGAATGTGGAGAGAAGGCGGCTTTTCTTGAATTTTAGTTATTTGGATCTAATCCATTTATATGGAGTCCAGGGTCAGAAGCCACTGAGTAGAAACGGAAGTCAGGTCTTGATTTTATTTAAGGTTTTCAGATTGGCAGTAATCAATGGCATGAAAAGGAGTAGCTGGGCTACCAGTTTTGGGGGTAGAGCAAGATGATCCCAGAAGAACCCCAATGCCCTTCTCCCCTTTCTTGTCCATCTTTCTGGAATTATCCACAAAACCTGCTCAGGATGGGGCTGGCTGAGAATTCAGACTGTTAGGAAGAGCAAAAGAATTTTTCCCTTATAAGCTTTATCTCAGTTTGGGCAGAAGAGACCATTTCTCACCAAGAAAGTCATATGGGCTCAAGGCCTGGAGCACATGCCCAAGGCATCTTGGCGTCACTTATTCAGGCCCAAAAGCTCAGCATGAGGGCAGGAGTGGCCCAGAAGAGCCTCCTATCCCCCAGGAACCTAGTCTGATTGAGGCACTGACTCAGGAGCTCTCTAGGCTGCCATCTGGAAGGGCCAGGGATTAGACTTATCTAGGATTTCCACGGCCTTCCCATACCCACCGAGTATTAGACAAATCAGCAGTTATGCAGGCCCACCATGTCAAAGATAAATCATGGTCAGTGGAGGCAGATCCTTCTCCAAGACGACCACAGACCCTCATTCAGAGCTGGGTCCAAACTGGACTGGCCTCCAGGTAAGGGAAAACCTCATTACCTACCCTGAGAGACTGCACCATCTCACTCCCACTGCATGTTCAGCCCAGAGCCTGGGAAAGGAGGGACAGTCAATAAATAGTCAATGAATTAACTTCGTTGAACAACCTTATCAGAAAAGATTGCTGTCTCTATTAAGGAAATTCTACCTTCCCCAAGCATACAAGGAATGTATTGCCAATCTTGTGTCAAAAGCAGCATTTACCACTAGGGTAGCTCTTTAAAAAAAAACACACATAAACACACAACAGAAAATAAGTGGTGGTGAAGACGTGGAGAAATTGGAACACAGGTCCGTTGTTGGTGGGAATGCAAAAGGGTACAACCGCTGCGGAAAACAGTTTAGCAACTCCGCAAAAATTAAACATAGAATTGTCATATGAACATGGAATTCCACTCCAAAAGAACTGAACACAGACACTCAGATATTTTTACACCGATGTTCAGAGCAGCATCATTCACAGTAGCCAGAATGTAGACGCAACCTGAGGGTCCATCAACAGGACGGATAAACCAGAGGTGGGATACACATCAAGGAAATATTACTCAGTTGTAAAGAATGAAGTTTGATAAATGACACAACATGGATGAGCCTGAAAACATCAAGTTGAGTGAAATAAGGCAGACACTAAAGGACAAATATTGTATGATTCCACTTGCACAAAATGAGCGAGACAGAAAGTAGATTAGAGGTTACTAGGGACTGAGGTGGGGGAGAGGCACGGGGAGTTACTGCTTGATGAGTGCAGAGTTTCTATTTGGGGTGATAAAAAAAATTCAAGAATGGATAATGGGTGGTAATGGATGGTAGTGAATGCAATTACTGTCACTGAATGGTACAAATGAAAGTACTTAAAATGGAAACTTCTGTGTTGTATATATGTTACCACAATTTTTTTTTTTAAAGCAGTATTCATGCCTCACGGAGCCACGTTTGGTCATGCTTACAAAGCAACTCTAATTTTACACACAAGACACCCTGCTGAAACAATCCGCTTCCCCTATTTTACAAGCCCCCAATAAGGCTGCAAACTAATGCACCCTCCTTCTGATGAATCAGATGCGTGCAGCTGAACAGCATGTTTATGCAGTGGCATGGAAAGAAAATCACAAATACTGATCAGTGCAGCAGGTATCCATTGCCTACGTAATTTTTATTTACCAGGAGCTCTGACCTGTAAACAAAGAACAACTTAAGGCATGTCTGAAACCCCGAACTGAGGAAATTATTTTCTAGGCTTAATGACAGGAACACACAAGTTGAAGCCAGAAATCACCTACAAGTATGAGCTATCTTTTCACCAGAATTGCTTGTGAAAACATATCATAGATGAATTCAACAGGGCCCCTCTCTTCGGAAGCATTGGTGAAATCCGGCAAAGTATGAAATGAAACTGAATCCCAACGAAACTGGAGAAAACCTCTTTATGAAACCCTTTGAAGCAGTACCGCTAATAATAATAATTAGTAGGCCCATAAAACCTTAATTTGTTTTCTGCGCCATTTTAATCAAATTAGATAAAAATCATTACCACTTCCACAAGGATGCTTTTATGAATCCCTACGGAAAAATAATTTGGTTTTGCTTTGACAGATAATAGTCATCACCAAGGAATTTCATTTTACTGAAGGCACCTTCAGTCCCTGAAATCTACTTCTTGCGTTATGCACACACACCAGCTCCCACATACACACCTGCACACACGCACCTGAGCCCATTTATACACCAGACTGAGTGCTGCTTCTTGGTCTGGATTTAGAATAGCCGGGGGGAAAAGTATGCAGAGTTTTTATATTAAGAAAGGAATGCAAAGAATGCTTTCCTTCCTCTTAAATCTCATCTTATCCCCTCATTATTGAATATTTAACAATAGCATTAGTACAAATAGCAGCCTTAGTTGCAAAATCGAACGCAGCAATACAGAAGATATATATGGTTGCTTTGCTCAGGAAAGCTTAAAGCCATGTCTCACATATTATCTCATTTATCTTTAAAAATCCCCACAAACTTTGTGAAGAGGTATTTATCTGCTATGAGACATGTTTTATGGGAACCAGTTTCCTTAGTGCTCTCTGCATCTTCTGTTTAAAAC
Source organism: Myrmecophaga tridactyla (assembly GCA_004026745.1). Classification (NCBI taxonomy): domain Eukaryota; kingdom Metazoa; phylum Chordata; class Mammalia; order Pilosa; family Myrmecophagidae; genus Myrmecophaga; species Myrmecophaga tridactyla. The sequence goes on along the minus strand of PVIY010006595.1, from coordinate 30,059 downwards.
CAGAGTCGGTCTTCCCAACCAAAACCTAAGCTCATAATTCATACCACTGACTTCCTCCCATCCGTCTTAAAAACAAAAAGTGCAAGCAATGCTGAACAATTATAGAAACTGAAAACAAAAATGAAACATGGGTAGGAAATTAAATAACTTCACAGTACCCAACAATTGCTTTTACCCCAAGCTGAAATGCAATAAATATACATGCACCCTCTCCATGAAAACTCTGCTACACAATTTATTAATGAACAGCAAAAGGAAACAGAAGCCAAAAGTGGGTCACTAAAAAAAAAAAAAAAATCGTTTAATCTAATAGTCTGGAAATTATATTGGAAGGAACAGATGGTTTCACAGAAGTCAGTGCTACCCAGAGGAGCAAGGAGCGATTTTCTAGGAAAGAAAAATGTTTGTCTACCCTCCTGCAATACTATTTTCAGCAAAGCAGGAGTCTATATTCAGCACTGGATAAGTTCTGAGCTTGGCACATTTACAGATCTGGGAGTAAATGGCAGCCATCCACACGTACCCAAGTTCCGACTTTGCCTTCTAAATCTGAGCTAGAGGTCAAACTAAGACCTGTTTTAAAACCAGCAAGAAAACGTAAGCAACACCATCCTCCAGTGGCTTAATAACCAAAGTCCATGACCTTGGGCAAATAAGAAAACTGGGCCCCAACAGGGAACGAAGGTTCGGGGCAGCAGCAAAGGACACAGGAGATTTGGAGTCAGAAGACCTGAGTTCCAGCTGTGGCTGGGCAAGTCAGGACCACCCTGAGATTTCATCACCCCATCTGTAAGACAGGACTACAGGCATCACTTATAGAGCTGGGAAGGTCAGCTGAACTAAAGTAGAGCATACGAAGCTGCAATGCAGACCACCCAGGATAAGACATCACTCAGTTGTTATTTTCATTCCTACCACCTAGAGTCACCAAAACCTGTGGGCAAGTGCTCCCAAAAGCAGGGCTCAATCGAAGGGAGGGATGTCACAGGCTGGGGTTTTTAAATGTTATATCAAATCGCCAAACCTTTGGTATAGTCCACGCTGCTTAAGAGCAAAGGGTCTGAAGTAGGCATGTCTCAGTACTAGTTCTGCTCTACCTTGCAAGACCACGGGCATGTAGGGTAGCTCCCTGAGCCTCGGTCTCCTCACTGCTAAACGGAGGGTGCTTGGGAGAACTAGTTCATACTAAGCATGGTGCTTGCATATTAGCTGCTATTAATGTTGTGCCATATTATTAATGATAATAATACATCATCATCATCCAAATCTGCTGCTCCCGTCACATCTGGTCCATCTGTAGGTGTCCCCAGAAGGGCGCAGGAGCATGTGGGAGCACATAGCCCCTCTGCCGTAAGGTCTGAGCAGAAGGACCCTCCCTCTGGGTAAGCTTAAGGTTTGGGGATATAAAAAGTCACCCCACCCACATCCCAGGCTGTGAGGCCTCCTTCCTTATACTTTACTATCTAGGGATACTTCGGGCTTTCCTTCTTATCCATTCACTTTCCCTCATTCATGGCTTCTGACATTTTGCTTCAAGGTTGGTTTGTTTGTTTCAACTAAAGAAATGCCATCAATGTCAATGACTCTATGCTCAGATCTGCCAGAAGAGCTGCAAATGTTATAGACTAATTGATATGATCTAAAACTGCAGGCATCATATTTCGAGAGAGGTAATAAATACCTCATTAAGGGATGGCAAAACAAACACTTCAGGGCACTTGAGGCTCTATCTAAAGGAACCCCCTGGTGAAACCCACTTTAAGCCAAGACTCCTCCCGTGATGCAAATAACCACCCCACCCTTCAGTGCTTTCCCTTCTTTTCCATACTTTCCTGTGGGGGGCTTTCCTGTAAGGGGGGCCCACCTCTGCTGGCACCTGTAGCCAGGTGTAAACCCCAGCCAGCTCTCCCACACATCACAGACCCACTCTGAGTCCAGTAACACTTTTTCTATACTGTCAGCTCTGGGTCATTTCAACAGAGGCCTGGTAAGACCGGCAAGGATCAAGGCAAAGAGACAGAAGAGGGGAGTGCAGGGTGGGGGAAAGAGAGGGGGTAGGAGACCTAAGTAAGGCAAAAGGCTCCCAGAAAAGTGCCAAGGAGGAGGCTGGGCCCACATGATGCTGGGACCCAACCGCAGTCTTCAGGCCTGCTCTAAAAGGGATGAACCACGGAACTGAAAAGCAAAGCCTATCTGTTAAGGATGTAACTGGGCTCCCAACATGCCATGCGCTGGGCAGAGCTGTGGTTCTGACTATCCCTGAGTTTCTCCTGCCCTGGCTGAGGGTAAAGGGCTCAGCCACTCACTAGCCCAGGCCCCTGAGCCAAGAGAGGCTGTCTACAGATCCATCACCATCAGCTCGGAAACCATTCCCCAAGCCCATCCCCCACTCCTCGTCCTTCAGCTTAGCCCCAGCAACACCCAACCCATCCACCCAGCCTCGCACAGCCCCAGTCCTATGAGTTACAAACTTTGGGTGGGGGATTGGGCAGGAGCGACAAGGACCAGTGAACTATACTGTGGGGTTTTTTTTTTTTTACCATTAACTCTTTTTTTTCCTTTAATTTATGAAACATATCCACATATCCACATAAACACAAACATTCTTACCATATGATCATTCCATTCTTGTTATATAATCAATAACTCACAATATCATCACATAGTTGTATATTCATCATCATGATAATTTCTTAGAACATTTTCATCAATTCAGAAAAAGAAATTAAAAGAAAACAGAAAAAAATTCATATATACCATACCCCTTACCCGTTCCTTTCATTGATCACTAGCATTTCAATCTACTAAATTTAATATTTGTTCCCTCTATTATTTATTTATTTTTAATCCATATGTTTTGCTTGTCAATAAGGTAGATAAAGGAGCATCAGACACAAGGTTTTCACAATCACACAGGCACATTGTGAAAGCTGTATCATTATACAATCATTTTCAAGAAACATGGCTACTGGAACACAGCTCTATATTTTCAGGCAGTTCCCTCCAGCCTCTCCATTATGCTTTAACTAAAAAGGGGATATCTGTTTAATGCATGGGAATAACCTCCAGGATAAACTCTTGACTCTGTTTGGAATCTCTCAGCCATTGACACTTTATTTTGTCTCATTTCTCTTTTCCCCCTTTTCGTCGAGAAGGTTTTCTCAATCCCTTGATGCTGAGTCCCAGCTCACTCTAGGATTTCTGTCCCATGCTGCCAGGAAGTCACCCTGGGACTTTACATCCCTGGGAGTCATGTCCCACGCAGAGAAGGGGAAGGTAGTGAGTTTGCTTGTAGTGTTGGCTGAGAAAGAGAGGCCACATCTGAACAACAGAAGAGGTTCTCTTGGGGGTGACTCTTAGGCCTAATTTTAAGTAGGCTTAGCCTATATGGTGGGTTAAGTTTCGTATGAACAAACCCCAAGATTGGGAGCTCAGCCTATTGCTTTGGTTGTCCCCACTGCTTGTGAGAATATCAAGAACTCTTCACTTGGGGAAGTTGAATTTCCACCCTTTCGGTGAACTGTGTTTTAACACACCCTCGAGTGATTCTTGCTCAGATGCTCTAGTTTGAGAGTTACTGCTTTAAGGTTCTCAAGGCTTGCATACTTCTCTGGAGATTAAAATTATGTTTCGTTGATGCCTTGGAGCTCGCCTATTCCCTTGCTTCACAGTCCCTGAAATCAGACAGCATAATAGTGCCAGGATTTATAAGTAACCATTAGGCACCCGTGCTCTTAGGCCCCCCCACCCAAACTTTAATTTGTTCATCTTCAAAGCTTAATGTAAATTGTGATCCATCTTTTTAGATTAGTCATTTTCCGGTTTTGACTGGAGATTGAGTGAACAACTTATATAGATAACAATTATCAACTGCATTTGCAGTTGAGCTTTAGGACTAACATTACCCAGACAGGAAGTTAAACAAAAACTGAATTCTTAAGTGACTCATTGCACGACATGTATGTTTTCAATAATGGATGTCATTCTGTGTTACTATCATGACCATCTAAAATTTATACACAGAGTTTAAGGTTAAAATGCTGGCAGCGTAAATCTAAGTATGAGGCTGATCAGTACAACACTGAAAAAAAATATCCCAAAGGTCAGCTCTTAAAGACCTCTTAGGAAAACCACTGTTGTTGAAAGTGTAAAATGCACAATCAAATGCACAATTTCAAAAATGCGCAATCCCTTTGGAAAATGGTTGGGCGGTTTGTTATAAAGGTAAACATACATTTAGCATACTATCCAATAACTCCACGCCTATGAATTTACCTGCTAGAAATGAAAACACATGTCCACCCAAGACTGGTCCACAAATACTCATAATAGCTTCTTTTTTTTTTCCAAAATGGAAACAGCCCAAGTGTTCACCAGGAGGATGAAAAAACAAACTATGGCACAGCCAAACAATGGAATATTACTCAACAATAAAAAGTAATGAGCATTTGAAACATACAATAGCATGGATGAATCACAAAAGCATTACGCTGAGTTAAAGAAGCCAGACACAAAAGACTACACACTGCATGATTCCATTTATATGATATTCTAAAAGAAGCAAATCCAATTTACAGTGACAAAAGCAGAACAAGCAATTGTCTGGGTCTAGGGATTAGGGAAGGCATGAGGGAACTTTCTGGGGTGAAGGAAAAGCTCTCTATCTTGAATATGCTAGTTACACAGATGTTTACATGTATCAAAACTCATCACACCGTACACTTAAAATGGGTGTATTTTTTGTGTATAAATAAAACCTCAATAAAGCCATGTGAACGAATACTGCTGAGAGACGTGAACAAATTCAGTTGACCAAAGAGTTGGCCCTGAGGTCCCTTCCACATGCAGTAGAAAAGCTCCGCATCAAGAGTTAAAATGTTGTATTGTGGTCACAGGTAACTACTCACGAGGCCTGTCAAAGCAATTTCCTCATCTGAAAAAAAAAATTAAGACTCCCTTACAGTCCTTGGGGTTACATGGGTGATCAAGTGAGGGTGTTATTTGAGAATGCTTTGAAACAGAATCAGAGTGTGATTTGAAGCAGAAAACAGCTGCGTGGTGCCCACCTGTCACCCATCCAGGTGCCAGGCCAGAACCCTGAACCCCATCTCTTGCTTCTCCCTCACCCACAGGGGGTCCCTGGGTACCACCCCCTAATCGCTCAACCCCAATCACTTCTCTCATCCCCACCATCACTACCTAGCTCAACCCACCTTCGCTCAAACAGTTTTTGAATGGTTTTCCCTCTCCCAGTTTTGCCTTTCCATCCTTTCTTCATTCGAAGCCCACAGAGGTATTTCCAGAATGCAAACTTGACCATGACACCTCCCACCCCCCCCTTAAAACCTCCAGTGCTCTTCAAAGAGGGCCCAGAGTCTGCTGCCCAGGACAGCATCTGACCCTCACTTACGCCTCCCAACAGTCACACTCACACCACAATACACCACCCCCAACTCCCCATATAAGCAACATGGTCTCTTGGTTCTGGTCCTTCCCCCAAGTTGCTCCTCCTGTCTGGACAGATTCCTACCCATCCTCTGCCTGGCTAACTCCTCGTCAACCTGCAATCTTGAGTCCTCCTTAACATCCCCCCACCCCACATCAAGACTGGGTGCTACCACCGCACCCCTCCATCACCACCCTTCTAGCATCAACCACAATTGCCTGCAAGAGATCTTGAACATTCTAGACTAGGAGTCTACACTGGGGACACCTGACAACTGATTCACCCACATATATGGGGTAATAACATCTGGCCCAAGGTCAACATTCAGTAAATATTTGTGGAATCAGTGAATCATGATCGCACGGTCCCTAGTGAACCCAATGGCAAATATTCATGGAACATGATGGTCCGTTATTCTGAATTAGAGAGGCAGATGCTGACCTGGAACTGAGTTTTTCTCTCCTGAAAACAGACTAGCCAAGCACTGTCCGATGGAGCTTTCTGTGATAATGGAAATGTCCTGCTCAACACGGTAGCCACGTACATGTGGCACTAGGGGACTTGGAATGTGGCGAGTGTGATGGAAGAACCGAAATTTAAATTTTATTTAACTTTAATTTCAATTTGAGTTTAAACAGCCATGCAGCTGGAGGTTCCTCTGTTAGATGGTGCAGGACCAGGCAGTTCAAATAAGGATCAAACCCCGGGCCCTGGCCTCATTATACAGATAGCTCACTGTGCCACTGTGCCCAGCACCAAACATGGATAAAACCCAGGCACGTCTCACGGAGCTCACACAGGTAGCTTTCAAGTGGCGTTAGAGTGGCCTGGCACAGAGAAGCTGGCAAAAAGCATGCATAAAAGGGATAGTAAGGCACTGCTTTGCAGAAACTGTGATGCTTTATGGGCCTCCACCTGTGATGAAACCCATCAAAGGGCAGGTTCACCCCTAATGACCAGAATTAATTGAAAATTTAAGACCCAATAAAATCAACGAGAATTGAGATTTTTGGCAGCTTACATGCTTTACGTGAGATCCCTGCAGCTTTTTGCCTCTGCCAAGCCTACAAATGGGGTTGTATTTTCCAATATCATCCACAACAGCACTGAGCTTTAAACACAGGACAAACAAAGTGGGTTAATTCTGATCTTGATTATTCTAAAGTCCCGGTGGTCTTACCTAAGCCAGCATGTGGAAGCGGGCCAACTCACTTTCCCTTTCTAGTAATTTGCGTAAGAGTCAAAACAGCATCTTCTCATGAAAAATAAACACATCAAATACCATTTTTAATTTTACTGTGGCCCAAAGCTTATGGCTGAGAAATATTCATATGCCCTTCCACATGATAACACTAGTTTTCTAACAAGGGTGCATTATTTGGTGTTATTTGTCTAATACCCTGTAGTTTTTAAGGCCTGAGAGATCTAGATTGCATTCACCTTGTCACCTCATACCACTGCATCTCGGACAAGTTACTTAACCTCTTTGGGCATCTGCTTCCTCACCTGCAAAAAAGAAATGAGTGTACTCACATACCTCGGTGGGTTACCATAAGGATGAAATGAGATAAGGAGCCACACAAAGATGAATATTCATAGCAACTAAATTTATAATAGCCAAAAACTGGAAATGGCCCACATATCCCTCAACAAGTAAATATATCAATAAAATGTGGTGCAAGGGAATACTACTCAGCAATTAAAAAAATAAAATATTAACACACCCAACAACCTAAATGGATCTGAAAATAACGATGCTAAGTGAAGGAAATCAGACATAAAAAGAATGCATACTCTATGATTCCGTTTATATAAAATACTAGAAAATAAAAATGGATGAGTGGTTATGTGGGGACAGGGGTGGGAGGAGGGTAAGGGAAAGGGAGGCCAGCAAAACAAGAGTGCTGGAAATGTTCTTCACCTTCATTATGGTGATAGAGGCTTAGACATTTTAAATATACCTCGATTGTACTTCACTTTTGTATACATCAATTATTCTTCCATAAATTTGCAAAAATTAAGAAAAAATGTATCAGGAATACAATGCCCCAACACAGGATTTGGCACAAAACAGGCATCAACAAATGCAAGCTCCTTTCTAGAGTAATAAGGGATGATCCCACTAGAACCTCTGGGAAAAAACCCTTGGGAGATGGCATAGGAAACGAGTTGGCACATTATAGCAAATATTTACTTTGTAGGTTTACTAGAACCCGACTGTTAAAGCACATTCTTTTCAGCTGGGAAATAGAAAGATGAACAAGGCTTGGTCTTGACCCCCAGGGAAACACAAATACTTTTAGCATATAATATAATAAAAGTATCGTAGAAGACTGTTGATAAACCAATGGTTTGAAGAAGAGAGCATTTCTGAAGGGACAGACATCAAGAAAGAATAATTCAGTTGGGTCCTGAAGAGGCCATAGGACTCTGGCAAACAGCAGTGGTACAGGAGGCCCTGTGCACTGGGGGACTGGCCTGAGCTTAAGCAGGAAAGCTGGGAGAGGGGTCCTGGGTGAGGAGCGGGCAGTAGGGGTGACAGTGGCACACAGGTCTACACTGGACGACGGGAGAGTCCACCAAGGGCAAAGCCAAGCCAGACGAAGCCCTGAGCACCTGCTCGAACCTCAGCTCCATTCATCCAGGGGAGCAGGCCTAAGGGTTGAATGTGACCAAATTTATGTCTTTCACAAAAACGCCCTACAAGAGGGCAATTTGGCAATGTATCAAGAGTCCTGACATCTGTATCCTTCAACCTGGTAACTCCTGAGGAAATTCACAAAAACATGCAGAAAGATTTATGTACAGCATTGCTTATTCATGGCATTATTTATAACAGCCCAAAGCACAAAATAACTTTAATGTCCCAAAATGGGCAACCCTAAAATTATTGCATGTCGAGTGATGAAATCATATTTTCAGGGAATATATAATGCCTCGCCAAATAATGTTAAGTGGGAAAAAAAAAGCAGGATGCAAAAAATACATGTTGAGCATTCATTCAACAAACCTTTATTGATTATCCACTATGTGCTGGGCCTTATTCTAAGAATGCTGGGTTCAGCAGAAAGTAAAATAGACAAAGTCCCTGCCCTTATGGAGAGGCATTCTACCTTCTAATGAAAGAAGACACACAGCAAACAAGCAAATTAATAACAATAAGCTAAATATTTAGCACATTGGATGGTTAAGAAGGGGTATAGAAAAATTCAAACAGGGAAAGGGATGGAAGTTGGGGGGGGCAGAAATGTTAAATATGGTAGGTGAAGAAGGCTACACAGAGAAGGAGTGAAGAGGGTGAGCCAAGAGTATATGGGGGAGGACTTCCAGGCTGGGGAATAGGCCCTGCACACCCCAAGGGGACCTGGGAGTCAGAGGAACAGCAAGGCTGATACGGCAGACACAGTGCAATGTGGGAGAATGCAGGAAGAGGGAAGAGGGAGCCACAGAAGAGCAGAAGTGACTTCATCTTCAGGGGGCAAGGGCAGCAGCACGGAGACCAGGTGAGACTTTTCCCAGTATTGATCAAATTTCCAATAACAGGCATAGATTTTATAATCAGAAAACAAAAGGAAATTTCCTCAAAGAAAGCACAATGGAAAGCAGCATGGATGCTATGACCAGAGCACAAGGAAGCAATAAGGAAGCAATAACAAGTAAGGAGGTAATTGAAATAATTCCAATGAGGAGTGCAGAAGCTGTGCAAAGAAAAGGAAGGGGGCATATTCATGGAGGTCTTATGAACAAAATTACTTTTTTTTTTAATAATAAAAGACCTGTAACCACAATGCAAAAAAATATCAAAAAGAAAAATAATCGCCCCATAATCTCATCATCCTAACAATTAATACTTCACTTTTACATTTTCCTTCATCATGCTATAATGCCCAGCACGCTGCGGGTGTTCATACATCCATTAACAATTAAATGGATGACCAAATGCTCCAAATAATTTTGCATTTGGACTTGTTCACTTTACAGCAGCTATGCTATAAGCATCTTCAGAAGTAGGCCTGGGTGACAGGATGGAAGCTGGGTGAGGGGCAGGAATGGTCACAGACAACTAAGGTGTAGGTCTGGCTGTTTAAGAGGATGGCAACGCCGTTCATCAAGGGCATCAGAACGAATCGCCTTGATAAGGAAGATGCTGGGTTCAGGCTGGCTGGCTTGGAAGGTCTTTTAGTTTTCTGGGCTGCTGAAAGCAGACACCATGAAAGGGACTGGCTTAAACAATGGGAGTTGGTTAGTTTACAGTTTGAGGCTGAGAAAATGTCCAACTCAAGGCATCATGAAGGTGATCTTTCTTCAAGGAATGACTGCCAGTGATCCTGGGCCCTTCTGCCACGTGGCAAGGACCCTTCTCTACTATGCTTCACTGCTTCCAGTCTCTTGCGTCCATGGCTTTCTGTCTGCCTGAATTTCATGTTCTTATGAAGGAATCCAGGAACAGGATTAAGACCCATCCTTAATGAGACAGATCACATCTTAACTGAAGTAACCTCACCTAAAGGTCCTACTTACAATGGATTGATACCCACAGGAACAGATTAGATTTAAGAACTTGTTTTTCTGGGGAACGTACAGCTTCAAACCACCATAGAAGGAGTCCCCAGAAAGTCCCTGCAGGGATGCCCAGCTGCCCAGGTGTCCTAGGGCTGATGAGGAAGTTGGAGACACAGCACAGAGGCTGTAGCAGCAGGAAGAGCAGCCAAAGAGAGTAACCCCTAGTACATGCCAGACAATGTGCCATGAATTTCACACTCATTCCTGCCTCTAATCTTCACAGCTGCACCATAAGGCGGATATTTGTGGGCTCATTTTATAGTTGAAGATACTGATGGTCTAAGAGGTACAGTGATTTGCCCAGTCTCTCTGAAAGCAGAGACATGACTCAAATGCAGGAGTTTGAGGGCTTTTCCCACTAATTCTCTTTTCTGTCAACAGAAGCATAAAATATACCCATAAGCCCAGGGAGAAAATGTATAAAGATGTCAAGGGGTGTCGAATTTTTGCTATCCACTTCCTGGGAGTACCCCACCCCCACCAAAGGAAGAGTACGCTCTTTCTCTTCTAAAAACACTTACATGTTTTCCAACTTACAATTATGACCTGAATTTGTTTTCTTTTTTCCATACGCACATGTCTCTCCCTCTCCCTCCCTAGGCAAGACACTCCAGAAAACCAGGGCACACCTCACACTTTCCCCATCGCTCAAGCCCAGCACCTTGCACACAGCAGGCACACAGCAAATGCTCTGGGAGGATAAGGTTGACTTTCACTGGCCAGTCGCCCCAGGGCTACCTTGGAATGCAGCACCAGATGCCCAGACACCTTCGGGCTCAGGTAAGGCAGAGCCTGCGCAGGTGGAGGAAACTGTAGAATGGTGCCAGGTGAATCTGGCTGGATGGAGCAGGTCAGTATGGAGAGAAAAGGCAAGCTTCCCGTGTCCAGGTGACTTGCTATCACACAGAACCTCCAAACTGGGTGGCCCATGGGCCCAGTTCAACCCACCCACGGCTGTCATCCGTTCTACTTTTCATTAGCTACCATCTTGTAAAAAGTGAGAGGTTTCACTTAAAAGCTCTGGATTCCGGCCACCCAACCCCTCTAGAGAGAGGCGTGTCCTCCCCAGCTCCTCACGGTTCCTCCCCCACCCCGGCCACCTCCCCAGTTACGTCCCTGTCTGAGCAGGGGAACCCCAGCTGAACACTCTGCCCACGAGGGGGCTGCAGCGAGGCCCCGTGCAAGCG
>PVIY010006595.1:0-18763 GCA_004026745.1 Myrmecophaga tridactyla | reverse complement strand
ACCGGCACTCAGGGTAGTGAACTCCAGGAAGCGGTACTCATAGGCCACGTCGATCTTGGTTTCCACCTGAGGCCTCTTCAGAGTGGAATAGATATTCCCAGGCCGCTTTTCATCGTGCTTCTCTAACTTGTTCAATCCGCAGCCCATTTCAGCAGCTGCCAGGGAAGGGAGAATAATGGATTTTGTTTATAAACATCATAGACAAAAAGACCCCATGCTTTTCCTGGGGAACACATAAAGACCCCCGGCCTTGATGAAATCTGGAGTACAACTGAATATATGACACCAAACCAGAGAGGGGAGGCTCGCTCCCCAAGCTGGCTTCTCTCTCTATTAAGATACCATTACCAGCCATCCTGTGATTTTTAAATGGCACCAAAAGCATACTTGCCTTATATCTTTTTCCTCCATATGAGGGAAATAATGCCTCAGGCACCTCAGTTCCACTGTAATCTGTACACGTGATTAAAAAAATGGGATCTAAAAAGCAATACGGTACATTATGGTGTCAGCCCATCCCAAAAAAAAAAGAGCTATGTCACCTTAATCGTGGTTGCTGAGAGAGAATAATAAGTTGTTGTTACAATCTCCAAACTCCAAAGTCCCTTCCACCTTCAACAGTAATTATTTAGACAGGACTTTATATTCATAAAACATCTCTACAAGCAGACGGTGGTGCTTTTATGGGGCCTTGTCAGAAAGTGCCCCCCTCTTACTTTTTTCGAGACCAAACCGCAGGAAATAATGGTATGCTTCCCCACTCTCAGAGAGCCATTTTAGACCAAAATGAAAACTGGCTGAACACTAATAGCAGGGGCCGAGAATCTGGAACAGAAATCAACGTGCTTTAGACTAGAGATCTGTAGCTACAGTTGGGGGAAAAAAAGGAGGAGAAATGTTAAAATAACACGCATGCTAGGTGCACCGAGCTCCCAGGCCATCAGCGGATGAAAACAATGAAGGTTCTCTGTTTATTTAGGCAGAATGACATTCACGAAATGCCTTTTCATCCACTCCCCAGACTGCAGCGGGAGATATTTTCCTTTTGTGCGTTGAGCAAGACCAATATTTCCCTCCTCTCTGGGGTGCTGGCACTACCATTAGAACATATTTCACAGAAATATTAACTGGCCAAGAATACCACAAACAGAAACACGGTGACCGCTTCCTTCTGGAGATAAGAATTTCCCTCTGCTCAACCCATTCACAAGGCGGCCAGCTTCCTAAGGCAATTTGGCAAGCTCCTGAAAAACAAACTGAACCTCGAAAAAGCAGTGGGGGACTGGAGGGGAAGCGCGTGATATAGCAACAACCAGGCTATACTTTTCAGTAATTAAGAAAAAAAAAATAAAAATTCTAGGGGAATGGATGAGAACAGGAAGCTCACTTATGCCTTAATAAGGGAACATTAGTGTCCAGAGGGCCAGAGCAGGCATGATTTATGTGTAATCTGCATGAACTGATTACTTGCAAAATACTCTGTAGTTCTGCAGATAAAACAGCCGATATGGACAGATGCTACATATTTAACTGCTAAAAAGCAGGTAGCCTGGCATCCCCCAGGGCAAAGTGGGAAAGCAGTGAATGGGGGAGGCCCCTTGGTGCTGGGAACAGGTGACCCTGGCAAGATAAGCACTGCTGCCACCAGGACAGAATAAAAAACATCCCCAAGGCCCAGCAATCACCCCTTCGTGCCTGGGTACCACTCGCCTCCCCTGAGGAGTTCAACTCAGTGGGGAGACGAGATATTCAGACTATAACACAAGACAGAAAACTGGCAAGGGGCCTACAGGGAGCAGTTGAAAGAGGCTTTGATGGATGCATTTGAAATGAGAGTACGCAGCGAAGGAAGGAGAGTAGAGCAGTAGCAAAGGCACAGAGGCAGGAACGGATAACAAGGGAAAGAGCAGGCAGTTTTATTTGACAGGACGAAAAGGCAGCGTGGGGTGAGGGTGTCTGGGCCATGGCTAGCCAGCACGGTGTCCCCGTGAGAGCCAGGGTGGAGACCCGGGAGACGCAGCCCTGCCCCAACCTGGCTTCTGGAGTGGAGCCAGGGCTGGGTTCAGCCCCTCCTTGCTCTCTTGAGCGGAAACAACCTGGAAAATCATACAGGGTGGTCCTGCATCAGTAGGGAAAATGCTAAGCATGATAGAATGTTTCAAAACTGATCATGATTTGCTAGCCATATAAATAAACATGGAGGCTTGGGCAAAGGTTTCATAAACAGGACACAAAAAGTTCTAGCCATAAAGGAAAACTTTGATAGAGGGAACTGTATTAAGATTAATTTTTTGTTTTGTTCCTCAAAATACAACTTCTTAAAGGGAAGAAAGAGGTAATATACAGATGGGACGAAGCTATTTGCAATACATTAATCTAGCTGTGTGCTGGTAAACCAGCTGTCTGAGAAGGGAGAGAACCCTGATTTGCAGCGTTTGCTGATTTCCATGGTGTAAACTCTCCCAACGAGGCAGATTCCAAGCAACCATCATGATGTCTCTGAAGGCAAAGCTGGAAAGAGATATGCACCATCAGCTGTCACGAGCCGGTGGAAGCCAGCTCCGGCGCACCACTGCCATCACGAAGCAAAGAATTCAGACCCACTATCAACCAAAGGAAAAGAGACCACCAAGAGCAAAAAGGCAAAATGCATATAGAAGCACTTCCAAAAGAGAATATACAAATAGCCAAGAAACACATGAAAGGAAGCACAACCTCATCAGGGAAATGCAAAGAAGGCTACAATGCAGTACAATGCACGTTTATCAGAAGAGCTAAAAAAATGTTTTTTAAATGATATAGCAACTGTTTGTGAGGATGTGAATGAGGCAAATGGAATTCCCCTACACTCACGGTGGGAGTGTAAATTGATACAACCACTTTGGAAAACTGGTGATGTGTAGAGAAGCTAGATGGATGCCAACCTGAGACAGAGCAACTCCACCCCTAAGTATATATCAGCAGAAATGCACACACGTGGACACCAAAAGACAGGTAAAGAATGTGCAAACTGGAATCACCGAGATGCCTTACAATAGAACAAATAGGTGAGAGTGTGGTATATTTGCATGATGAAAGAGTATAAAGCTATGAAACCCAGAAGCTACATTTACACACAACAAAATGGGGAGCAAAACAATGGGAGAAACAATAGAGTACCTATTTTATTATTCCATCTATATAAATTCCGAAACAGGCAAACTTGTCTGTAGCCCTAGAAGCCACAGTACTGGTCAGCCCGGAGGAAACTGATTGTGTGGGAGTCAGGGGGTTCCGGGGGACGGTCAAGTTATTTCATGATCTGGGTGTGCGTTACCCAGGCGTGTTCAGTTCATGGAAATTCACTGAGCCACTAAGCTATAACTTACATAGTCCCCCATATGCACGTCATGGTAGCCTGAAGCTGTATGTACCCCCAAAAAACTATGTTCTTAAATTTAATCCAGTCCTGTGGTTGTGGTCGGACCCATTGTGAGCAGGGTCTTTTGATGAGGTTACTTCAATTAGGGTGTGACCACCTCATTCAGGATGGGTTTTAATCCTATTACTGGAGTCCTTTATAAATGGGATGAATTCAGAGAGAGAAGGAGAAAGCCATGGAAGCAAGAAGCAAATGCAATGAAAGCTGGGAGAGAAGAGAAGGACCAGCAGATGCTGCCATACGCCTTGCCACGTGGCAGAGGAGCCAAGGATCACCTGCAGCCAGTCTTCAGGAAGAAAGCATCGCCTTGATGATGTCTTGATTTGGACATTTTCACAGCCTCAAACTGTATGCTAATAAATTCTCACTGTTTAAGCCAACCCGTTTCATTGCATCTGCTATAAACAGCCTAGGAAACTAAAATACACATTATATTAAAAAGTTCAAAAGCATACATAAATCTATGGCCCTGCCAATGTATGGAAATATCTAGAACAATAATGTTAGGTTAGACAAAAAAGGCAAAACACAAAATCATCTACACACCCAGGTATCAATTCTTGTGAACGAAAACCGAACACTGCATTAATAGTAGGCATGTTCATTTGATATCAGCTTTTCAAAAAAAGCAATTTTTGTGCCCACTAGAAAGTTCTGAAAAGGAGAAAGAACTGTTTCAAGACATGTTCTCCATACTGTGCCCGACCTGGGATTTTACCGGGTCCAACACTGACGGGGAGACGAGTTGGCAATCACGGGAAGGCAGCCATGCCTTGCCCTGCCAAATACTCAGGCAAATGTGACTCAATGTGGGGGACAAAGTATTTGAGGACTTCAAAAAAGAAACCTCTTCCTCAAAAATCTTCCATTTTTGCTACCTTATTACTGAAACTCTTTTGAAATCAGAATTTCCCTCCCCAAGCATCTCCTTTTAAACCACAAATAACCCCAATGGCAAGGGCAATAAATTAGACTGTGGGCAGCCACTAACACTTTAGTAAGATTTAATTTCTTCTATAAAGGACAGGGACCCTGGTGGCAGAAAGGAAGAGATCCTAATAATAGAAGTAAGAAATACTCAGTAAAGAGGGAGCGGGAAATAGGTGCCAGGAAATCTCCCCCAATTCACAACTTTGAACTTATGGTTTTAATCAGACTGTCTCGAACTCGAGGTCTCTGCTAGAGTTTGCCTGAAAGGGCAGTCTGCTTGATTTCATGGTAAACAAAGGGGCTCTGGGCAAATCATCTATATGACCAGACACAGAAAAGACAAACAGGACCAGCCAGTAGCAAAACCATAATATCAATAAATCCTTGGAAAATTAAACTTTAGAGATTCGTTGCTTTGGAATCCCCTTGTTAAGCAACTGCTTTTAAAGCACAGCTCTCTCTGAGAAGGGAGACACAGGAAGCAGGTGCTGGCCACCAAAACCTCAGGGTAAATTTGTTCCCCTTTCTCTCTGTTGCCTGGCCTCGGCTGGCACCTCTGTGTTGCTTACAACTGCTCACTACAGACTTTCATCGGCTCTTATCCCTGTCAAAATAGGAAAGACTTTTACATCATTTCAAAAATATCTATTACGGTCCCTGCTTCGCTCAGAAAAAATATCCTAGCTTACAAAAAAAAAAAAAAAGGAAAAATAAGATACACCAATGCTCTTACATTAATGTAGAGTTTTGTGAACTTGACTGGTTACCATGCACGATTCCCAAACTCGCTCATATTAGAATCCCATAAGGGGCTGGAGACAAGGGGCAGGGATGGGCTATAAGGGGAGCGAGGGGTGGGAGGCAGGGAAAGAGTGGAGGGAAGAGCCTTCCAGATGCAGGCAGGTGGCAACTGCAGTGGAAGCCGCCTGCCCTCAAACAGACATTCAGGGAGTCTCAGCAGCGGCACATCTCCCTCAGAGGTCAAGGTCCCTATTAGGGCAAAAGGTAGAAGGCGAGAGTGATGGTTTTTAAATGTGGCCCCCAAATTCTTTACACTCCAGCATGGAGAGGTGGGGATCTAGATCACAGAATATGGCAGAATGACACAGCGCCAGTTTCTGGGCACAGGCCTTAAGAAACGGGGAACATCCACTTGCTGCCTCCTGGGATGCTTGCCAGTCACCCATGCAAGAGAAAGCCCCAGACGCCCCAGAGGAAGGCTATATGGAGAAGAACCCACAGCCAGCACCAACCTGCCAGCCATGTGAGTGGGCAGCAGAGACAAGCTGTTTGCACCAAGGGCAATCTCTTCTAAAAGGGCAGATTCCTGAGCAAACTGAACTAATGCTGCTGCTCTCAACCTCTAAATTTTGGGGTGCCTCATCACACAATGATAGTTAACTTATGCAGCAGGTTTGATGGCAATAGGCCATAGCCTGCTGCCTCCTTGGCTGAGCATGGCTGAAGGCTGGCTCACATCTGAGGCCTCTGTTTCAGCCACTCTACCTCTGAAGGACATCGGCGTTGTTTCCGGTTTGGTTCAATTATGAATAGAACAGTTGTAAATGTGCACGGAGAGGTTTCTGTCTGAACATAAGTTTTCATTTCTCTAGGGTAAACAGCGAGAAGTGGAACGGCTGGGTCATTTGGTAAGCATGGGGGGACCCTGCTTGATGAATAGTGTTTCTCTTTACCTGTGCAGGGCAGCCAGGTGATAACACCACGAGCAGCCAGGTGAGACCCTCTTGCTCACTCTGGACATCAGCTCACAGGTGGAGTCATGAGCAGTGATGTGAGTCAATGGCTATTTCTCCTTTTAGTTGTTGTCCGTTTTTGTGAAAGATGGAGCTGCTTAAAATCACCCATGGGTGATGAGACTGCCCCTCACCTCCCAGCGCTTTATGGTCCAAGTAAGATGTTGGCTCTACCCCTCCAAATCCCTGCAGACACCTCACACTGAAGCCAAATATAAGTCACATGACTGATTTGATTGTTGGATCAGCTTTGGTTATATGACAGTTATGAATAGATGTCTATTTTCCTTTTTATATCTTAATCTGAAGCTACTGAGCTGCAAACATCCCTGTGACCTTGTGATGGGTCTCCCTAGACCCAAGGTCCAAGAAACATCTTCCAAGAGTTCTTCAAAGGTAGAGGAAAGAAAGGCGGTCTTTCTTCATTCCTATGGTGAGACACTAGGTAAGGAGCCAAAATATATAAACACTTCTCTAGCAGAAATCAGTTAAAAGTAATTAGGAACTGGATGTTTACTAGAGAGGAAAATTAGATCACCAGAGGGAGGTTCTGAAACTCTAACTGCAAGGAGAGGAAATGACCAGGAAACAAAGATCCCTCAATTGGCCAAGTTCTGGGAAACCAGTTCTTTCTGCTCAAACCTAGAATGGGATGCATCTTTGGTACAGGGTGGACCGGTTTCATGCAAGAGTCTCCAACTGTCAGCTCCACAAGAGCAGGAACTTATATTCCAACTTCGTTCAACACACATCTATTAAGGTTTGCTTGGAGTCACGCCCTCAAGCAGACACAGGAGATCCAAAAACTGAGATGTGGCCCTGTCATCAAGGAGCTCACAGGCAAAGGCGGGAGTGGGGGATGGGACAGGCAGAAAGTCCGTGAGCAGCTATGCACAGTGCAGAGGGGCTGACTGCTGTAGAAGTCTGCCCCAAGGGCTGGGGCAGTCAGAGAAAATCACTATTGTAGAAAACACAAAGCGCATCGCTACAGACTTGCTTCCAGAAGAAACCGATCACAATGGGACACAAAGTTCTGTGTCACTTTAAATGCTGGCTTTTTAAAATTTTAATTTTAAAGGGATTTCTCATTTTTTCTTTTAAAATTTTTTATTAGAGAAGTTGTGGATTTACAGAAATGATGCATCAAATACGGATACTCATTGTATCAGTTAGGGTTCTCTAGAGAAACAGAATCAACAGGGAACACTCGCAAATATAAAATTTATAAAAACGTCTCACATGACCACGGGAACACAGGGTTCAAAATCCACAGAGTAGGCTGTGAAGCCGACGATTCTGATGGAGGGTCTGGATGAACTCCACAGGAGAGGCTCACCAGCCAAAACAGGAAGAGAGCCTGCCTCTTCTGAATCCTCCTTACAAGGTTTTCAGTGAATAGATTAAGCATCACTCATTGCAGAAGACACGCCCCTTAGGCTGATTACAAATGGAATCAGCTGTGGATGCAGCTGACATGATCATGATTTAATTCTATGAAATGTCCTCATCACAACAGACAGGCCAACACTTGCCCAGCCACCACTTGGCCAAGTTGACACATGAACCTGACCATGACACCCATATACCACCCTATTATTAACACCTTGCATTGGTATGATATCTAATTTGTTTCTGAAATGCTTCCTGAGATGCCCATAAAACAATGGAAAACCATTTCAAAAAGAATCATCCCCTTAAAAGCTTAGTTTTCAGCCAAAGTTTACAAAAATCCTAGTTTACAAGTTCATTTTTACTACCAACTAGCAGGCATACATTTAAATAATGGGGGCAATAAGTGTAGTTATATTTTCAAATACAAATTAGTTTCATTAAGAGTGAGCCCTCATTTACCACACCTGCCACTGATCTGAAGCAGACTGCAAAGCTAATTTTAACAAATGCCAACAGCCCATGACAAGCAACCAGACCTGGGGCAATTAATTACATGCAATGATGCTGAATCAGCTAGTAAACTCATTTTTTATTTCTATACACAAATTCCATATTTGAAGACTTAAGTGTGTCTATTACATCACTCAATCACCAAAAGTACGAACTGATGGTCCAAATTAAGAAGTCTTTACATGATAATGACATCTCTCCCAATCCAGAAATGGAAATGAAAACTTAAAAATTCAGTCAACTATTCAGATAGTGACAAATTTTGACATCCTGCAAACATAGACTAAGACAGAAACCCTATGACAGAAAACTGAAATTTATCCATTGAAAGTGTTCCTGATTCAATGCCAAGAGTAAAGAACTATCTACGTAAAACGGTATTATTGCATAGTACCACTTTTTGCGAGTGTCTAACGTGTATATTTACATATCAGACCCACATCATTTGTTAAACTGTCAGGACACAGATTACAATGCTAACAGAACTTTTCTCTGGGTCATGAGATTATGAGTGGCATTCTCTTTATGGTTTTCTATATCCATGTCAGTTTTCTTGAGCATCTAGGAGCATGCATTGATTTTGTAGTTGAAATAATAAGGGGTAAATAGCTGGCCTCCAAGCTGATCCCCAACGATCCTCTCGGAATTCACAGTTCCCTGCACTCTGAATAGGGCTGAGCTGTATAACCCACAGCCTACCGTGCAAATGACAAGAGCGTGACTTTAGAGGCAAGGTTATAAGTGACACTGTGGGCTCGACTTTGCTTTCTCTCCCATCACCATGACACCAGGCAGTCAGTCAGCTGCCATTACACCAGGAAACTCTATCCATCCTATGAAAGTGTCCCCACAGCAAGCAACAGAGGAGCCCTGCTAACAGCCAGCACTAAGTTGCCACCCATAGGAGAGTTGATTTTTCTGTCCCAAAACAACCTTCAACCCAGCTGACATCTTGAATGCAACCTCATGAGAAACCCCAAAGCCAGATCCACCCATCTAAGCCACTTCTGGATTTCTGACCCACAGAAATAGTGGGAGATAACAAATGTTTATTGTTCTTTTCAGCTGCCAAGTTTTGGAGCAATCTGTAACACAGCAATAGATAACAAATACAAGGAGTATTTCTATTACATAAAGAAAAAAACTTGCCTGCCACCCCCACCCCACCTGTGTACGGCCTCCCCACCTCTCAGTGGACGTCTGATCCACAGGACACTTCTGCTCCCCTGTGAGTTTCCATCACAACCACCCTGAACTCCAAACAGCCCCTCTCAGAAGAACTTGCTACTCAAGGTGTGGTAGAGGACCAGTAGCAGCAGCCACACCGGGGAGCTTACTAGAAATTCAGAATCCCAGGCCCCACCCCAGACCTGCTGTATCAGAGCTGACATTTTCAGTGAGACCCTCGGTGACTCCCTGTGCACACCCAAGTTTGAAAAAGCTGGGCTCGGATGGTGGTTCTCATTCTTGTTGGCACATCAGAATTGTGACTGTTGGGTTCTGGTGTCAACTTAGTCAGTTGACGGTGTCCAGTGGCAAGCACTGGCCTGACAGCTGCTGCAAGGATATTTCATGGCTGTGAATAAACTTGAAGGCTGGGTGATTAAATCACCAGTCAGCTGACTGCAGCTGTGGCTGATCACATCTATGATCAATTAAGAGCGTTTCTCCTGCCAATGAGATAATCCAATCAGTCTGATTTGATCCAGATGACTAATTATGGCCTGACTATTTAGCAGCCTTTTGAAAAAACACTACACACGAGTTGAAAGAGAAATTATTTTTCTTTTATCCTTAAATAACCACAATTACTTACGACTGGGATGTGTGCACCTGTTGAGCCCTACACACTTGCTCATACTCTGGAATCAGAATGAACCCCACTACCCTAATTTCCCATTCCATATTTTCACAGCAACCATCCAATACCCAGTTTCACAAAGATAGGAAGGTATAAAAAGGATAAAAATGCGGTGCAGTCTAATGTTGATTTTGGGAACTACCCCAAACTAGTAGTTCATGCAGTTCCTATGAGATGTCAAACACCATTGTATTTGCCCCCAAAATGCAAACGTTCCCTTGGTGCCCCCCTGAGCCCACGGCAGCACCCTAGAGTGCATAGGCACAGTCTGGGAATCACCACTATAAGCTACAGCCGGGCGTGCTAATGAAGTTGTATAAATGGTTCCGCCTCCCCTTCGGCAATCACGTCCCTTCTCACTGACCTAATCCAACCTGCTCTAAGCAGAACCTGCCCAGTTTCCCTCCCCACCCTGACTTCTCCAGCTCTGGGCGGCGTCTCCAAGGACCTGACTCAACATCTTCACCGGCAACTTTGCTCAGCACTGCTAGAAAAGCATGCTGCAAAGAGCACTCAACCCCTTACCCGAAAAGCCTATTCTTCCTCCTATTTCTCGTTTCTGTGGATTGTTTAATCGCCCTTAGAACATCCAGGCTCAACATGCCAAGGACCTTAGCCTGCTCTTGCCACTGTCCACACTCCTCTTACTGACCCACTGCCAAGCTCAGGCGGCTGTTTTCAATCCCCCCACTTCATTCTCCCGGCCGGCCCCCCTTCCCCATGCCTGGCTTTCCCCGGCCCGTCATCCACCTGATTCCCATCACCCACGTTTAGCAGATGAGCCATTCCACGCCACACCTGTGAGTCAAAACACTGGAAACACCTTAGTCTCCAAATCACACCAACCACCCTCCTTTTTCAGTAGTGTCTCCCAGCGCTCCCCTTCATGTACCCTAGAATCAGGGCGGACCAAGCCACTGCTCCTTCTCGTAAGCACCCCAACACTCCCGACACCATTCCCTTCTCTCCACCGGAACCTCCACCTGACACCCCTCCCCTTCCACCGTGACTCTCCCTCAAGGCTGCGCCCCAGCGGTCCTGCCTCCCTAAGCCCTGCATTCACTCAGCAAGTATTTGTTGAGCATCTAGTAAATGCAAGGCCCTGGTATATAAGTGCTGAGGTTGCCCAAGTGAAACACAAGAGACAAAAACAAAATAAGGAGTGGGCCACAGTGGCTCAGTGGCAGAGTTCTCATCTGCCAAGCTGGAGGCCTGGGTTCGATTTCTGGCGCCTGCCCATGCAAAAAATAGTAATAATAATAATAAGATCTTTCCCTCATGGACCTTATATTCTTACATTCAGGAACAGAGAAACAGACAATAAGTAAACAAGAAAATAATAAAATGTATTCTCAAAATATGTCAAATAGAGAAAAAATAAGGCAGGGGGGAGGGATTGGAAATGTCACAGAAGGAGAACAATTTTTTTAAAAAAAACAGGCGGCCAGGGAAGGTATTACGGATTGAACTGTGCTCCCCAAAATGGTAAATTGAAGTCCTAACCCCCAGTGACTCAGAATGTGACTTGATCCAGAAAAACATCTTCAGGTGAGTTCAAATGGAGTCATACTGGAGTAGGGGGGGCCCTGAGTCCAACAGCACTGGTGTTCTTGCAAGACAGAGAGAAGAGACGAGAAGGCGGCCGTGGAGGATGGAAGCAGATGCATCTCCAAGTCAAGGAGTCCCTGCCAAGAGAAGCCAGGAAGGAAGCCTGGCACAGACCTTCCCTTCAGACTCTAGAGGGGTGTGGCCCTGCCAACACCTGGATTCGGAAGTCTATCC
The DNA here is from genome assembly GCA_004026745.1 of Myrmecophaga tridactyla. Taxonomy (NCBI): domain Eukaryota; kingdom Metazoa; phylum Chordata; class Mammalia; order Pilosa; family Myrmecophagidae; genus Myrmecophaga; species Myrmecophaga tridactyla. The sequence continues at coordinate 7,113 of PVIY010006595.1, read as the reverse complement.
CCCAGAACTGGGAGACAATGAATTTCTGTTGCTTTAAGCCAAGTCTAATCCTTTGCTGTGGCAACCCTAGGAAACTGAGACTGAAGGGTCTACCCAGAAGGTGATATTTAAGCAAAATCCTGAAGAAGGTGATGGGAGGGAGTCACAGGGATGTGCAAGTGCCAATGCAGGCAGGCCAATGCTGGGAGGGCCACCAGGAGGGTGGCATGCAGCTACTGGGACGGGGGCCTGATCCATAAAGGCAGAGAGGCAGGGGGAGGCAGGCTGTGGGGAGCCCTCAGCTTTACCCTGTGTTTTAAGCTACTGGAATGCAATACATCAGAAATGGAATGGCTTTTTAGAAGGGAATTTAATAAGTTGCAAGTTTACAGTTCTAAGCCTATAAAATGTCCAAACTAAGGCATCCAGGGAAAGATACCTTAATTCAAGGCAGGTAGATGGGTCAGGAACCACTCTGTCACATGGCTGGCATCTGCTGGTCCCTTGCTCCTGGGCACCACTGCTTTCAGCCTCTCTTCCTGTGGGGGTTCCTCACTTTGCTTCTCTGGGGCTGGCTTTCATCTCTTGGCTTCTCTTGACTCTCTCCAGGTTCTGGTTTGCTTAACATCTCAGGGAGACAATTGCTGGGCTCCAAGCATCTCCAAACATCTGTGTCTCTATTCTCTGCCTGTCACGTCTGCTGTGAAGTTTCTGTCAGCTTTCTCTCCATCCGCTCTGAGCTCTCTCCAAAATGTTCCCTCTTTTACAGGACTCCAGTAAACTAATCAAGACCCACCCTGAATGGGTGGGGTCACATCTCCATCTGATCAAAAGGCCACACCCACAACTGGGCTTACCACATCTCTGTGGGGATAATTTAATCAGAAGTTTCCATCCTACAGTACTGAATCAGGATTGAAAGAAACGGCTGCCCCCACAAGAATGGATCAGGATTAAACACGGTTTTTCTGGGGTAGATGATACTTTCAAACCTGCACGCCCTGCATGCCAGAGGAGCCACTGGAGGTGCCCGAGCACAGAGGTGGCATGAATCCCTCAGGCCGATGACTGACCACACAAGGGGAGGTGTGAGCAGCAAATTCCAGTTATGTATTGAAGGTACGAATCAGGATTTATTGATGGTTTGGAAATAGGGGATGAGAAACAGAGGGATCCTGAGCAACTGGAAGGACGGAGCCACCATCTTCTAAGATGGGAAGGCTGGGGGCCGGGGGCCAGGTGGGTGGCAGTCAAAGGAAGTCCGGGAGTTTGTCTTTAAATATATTGAGTCAGACATCCAAGCGGAGCTGTGGCACCTGGATGTACCAGAGGCTGAAGGGAGAGGTCTGGAGTTTTCAGTAATGCCTCATTTCCCTAAAAGACTGCAAATGTCTCCAGGACAGTAATCACATCATCTGCATCCCCAACTTCAGCCACCCTGATGACCTGCCCCTAATAGAAGCAAGACAGATATCGAGTCACTCAACATCCTTCAGGAATAAGAAAGACACTTATTATCTGGCGAAAGGTGAAGTAAGACACTTGGAATATTTGCCTGTTGCTCTCGAGTTCACTTCCTAGCGGTGTGACCTCAGTTTTCTCAACTGTAAACTGGGTATAACCACAGCATCGACTTGTAGGGTGAGGATTAAAGAAGTTAACAGACATACAGGACTCAGAAGAGCTCAGAGACATAGAAAGAGCAGCATAAATGTTAGCCATGATTGATACTATTATTAGTACTACTTGTTACCCAACATAAAGGTTCCTTTTAACCTGCCCTGGCCTATAGCAATAAATATCCCATACTGAGAAGGATGTTTATATGATGTCCCAAGACACTGCCAGATCCTAAAGACCTCTCTAAATTAAAGTGTTTAAATAAGCATAATTTCTTGTATTTTATTTTATATTCTGAAAATTTGGTAACACATGATATGCTCACATTCCATTAATCAAAGTCTATGATTAACCAAATCCCCTCTTGTCCAACTTTATGGATAAGGCCTATAACAAGAGTTTCCCCAAATCAAAGGGATTTGGGAGCCACTCCATAAAATTTGAAGAATTCCTCAGGATGGTGGGAAAAATACAAAGCAGGAAGTTTCAAAACACACGTGCAAAAGACTGGAAAATCTTCTGCAAAGAATGAATTCTGCTAGTCAAGGAGTTCTGCCATGCAGAATGTTTAGGAACATTCTGTCATGTTCCTAAAAAGGAACATTTTAGGGGCAAAAAAGCCACAGAAAGTTGTCAGTGAAATGCAGCTGGCTTCTAAAGGGCTGCCTGGAAACCTCCAATGCAGGATCATAAAGCACCTTAAGAGTTGGTCAGTATCAAACAAACTGAGCAAAACGTACTTCTGTTGATTTCCTACCTCTGGTTGGCCTCGGCGCTTGTTGACACCTGAGGGCTGGCTTCCCCTCTCCTTGGAACCCGATTCTAGAGAAGTGTCCAGAGACAGGGAGGCCCACAGTACATCAGCTCCACTGTTCCGTACAGCTGGGCACAGAAGCTGCCAGCTCACTCCATCACGCCCTACACCACGTGGCAGGACAGTCACAGAAAAATCCCAATACGAAGCCCTCAAGTACCCCAAATGGTGTCTCCTCCATCTCAGCCTTGGCAAGTAGCCATCAGCCATAGGATGTGACCTGATTTCCAAGCTCTTTGGTTCTGGCCCGCTGAGAGCGATTTTTCTTCCTGAATTCAGCCCAGGTAGGGAGTAAGTCACGCACATGCATATTTAAAAGCTGAACTGAATTCCTATTTGGAGAGCAAGGGATTAGTAGGGTTCAAGCGGTGGCCACCGCTTGCCTGCTGAACTGGTCTTTTATGAGAAAGGATCTCAGTAAAAAGATGCAATGATAATAATGAAAGCCCCTTTGGGGGCCCAGGAGAAAAGTAAAACTCAAATTAATGTCAAAAACTGAATAAGAGTGGAATGAAAAATCATACACACACACACACACAAAAGAAAAACTTTAAAAGGTAAACATAAAAGAGATGTCTGGCTAAATTTATCTCTTTGTCAGTGAAAAATAGCCTAAGCCTTAGCCAAGTTCATTGCCTAATTCTTAAACTGCAGGGAATAAAGGAAAGGCATACCATAGAGCAGCACTAAAATTTTGGCAATGATGGAAATGTTCTCTATTGGCACCATCTACCATGGTGGCCGCTGGCCACATGCGCCTCTGGAGCACTTGAAATGTGGCAAGTGAGACCGAAGAATTGCATTTTTAACTTTTCACTTAATTTTAACTAACAAGCAGAAATACAAGTAGTCACGTATGTAATGTCTGTGCTATGGAAGTGGCTTTCAGATTGGACAGCTCAGTTATGAACAAGACCTTCAGACAACACAGCTGACATCTTTTCTTTCTACAATAAAATTATAATTCTAATCAGCCAACAATATCTTAAATCGCCACGCCAATTAGGACCTCCATGGAGGCCCCAGCCGCGCTAAACTCAGCAAGCGTAAAACAAAAGGAAAAAAAGACGAAGGAAAGTGAATTCAGTGCATCATTTCTTACAACTCTGCTCTGCTTCTCCAGTTCACATGTCCACTGTCCTTTGATTCCGTGTGTTCAGAAATCTGTGCCTGCACACAGAACCTGCATCCGCTAAACCAGAACCTCTTGGTCTCGTCCCTTAAGGTCTAAGAAACAAGAGCATATGAACTTAGGGCAAGTTACTTAACCTCTCTTAAGCTTCAGTTTCCTCTAGGCCAAAGCACAGATAATAATAGTGCTCAACTCTCATGAGGATTACATTCAGATAACGCCTGCAAAGAGCCTAACGTTTCCTGGCAAAAAGTAAGCACCCAGCAAATGTTACTCTAATTCTAATTTTGTCAATAACAATAGCAAAATCTGTAATAAAATAAGAAAGGTGCTAATATAATGGAAGTTTACGGTCAACATTTTCCTACATCATTGGAACCTGCTTCCCAAGCTCTGGTAAAGTGACTTCTCATAAAACACGTTTTGGGGCCCTGACAACTTGGCACCTGTTATTCACGTGCAGGGAGACAAGCACCCAAATGGGTGCCTCAAGTCAGGAAAATCATTCAGCCAGTGTTTGTCGTGCCCTATTTGGCACTGTACTAGGTCTTGAGTGAGGGGAGCAGCCCCCAAACAAGTGCAGTGTCCCAAAACTATGACCCCTTCAAAGCTGGGTCCGCAGTTGTATCACCGGGCAAGATATTGCAATCTCATCATGGGCACCCACTCATCCAAGTCACCAGGTGAAGGCAGGGAGGCTCAATTGTTTCTTGGACCAGCTAGGACCGTGTTCTCCTGATGCCCCCCAGAAGGACGAAGGTGAATGGGGACTGGGGGATGCGGGCGCATTTTCTCAGCCAGGATACTCAGATGGAGTGTTGACAGACCATGTTTCTCACTTGAACCAGAAAACTGCTCTTTGAATCTTCAGAAAACAGAAATCTGACTCACCTCGCCAAGGACAGACATCTCCTTTCTACAGCCAGCTGCCCAAGCCGATGAAATCCAAAGGGAATCTCCACCAAGTTCAGATCAAAAATCCCCTGGGAGTTCCTAAGCTATTTAGTGGAACTCTGTAGGGTCTGGGAGCTATTTTACTCTTTATAGAAAGTACTCGATCTTCTTTCACAATGAAGAGGAGTATATTCCCCTATGGAATTCCCTTCTTTAAAGATCACTAGAAATAAAATATTCAGCCTCATCGGCCAGCAATAATTTAAGTGTGAACCCTTTTACTGGCAGAGTCTGACATTTCTCTTAGCCCCTTCATCTCTGAAAACAATATGTTCCAGATTGTCTCAGCTGGACCCAATTTCTGGATCCCTCCGACCCCAGACAACTTATCAAACCATGCTCCTGATTTGGGAATAGGAAAAACAGGATAGTACTATATGAAATTTCATGCTGGCATTTTTTGCTGAAGGAAGTGTAAAATGCTACATCTATACTGAAGAAAGGTCTTGGCAGTTTCCTATAAAGTTAACATACACCTCCTCCACGACCCAGCAATTCCGCTCCCAGGCATTCACCCACGAGAAATGAGAACACATGTCCACACAAAGATTTGTACATGAATGTCCATAGCCGCTTTGTTCACAATAGCCAAACAAACAAACAAAACCTGGGACTAACCCAGGTGTCCATCAGCAGGGGAATACACAAACAAACCGTGGGACAGTCAAACCCAGGTCGACAACTCAGCAATAAAAAAGACAGGATTCCTGATACGTACAACACGGGTGGACCTCAAGAATGGAATCTTACACAAATTCTATAGTTCATGCCATAGAATTCCATTTATAGGAGTATAAGAACAGGCAAAACTAACCTAGGGTGAGAAACAATCAGAAGAAGAATTGCTGCTAGGAGGCTGGGGAAGGGGCTGGCTGGGAATCGGCAGGAGGGAACGTTCCGTGGTGACGATAATGTTCCCTAGCTTGATAGGGACTGGGGTTACACAGGTGTTCGCATCTGTCAAAACATTATGCAAATGTTACTCTCAGGATCTGTGCATTTCACTGGATGTATGTAAATTTTACCTTTAAAAAGCCAAGATCATATATTGAACTCTAAATAATAAAATGAATGCCGAAACGTTAGGAGCTACATGTACCAATGTTTGTAACGGACTTCAAAATGTACAAAACAGTAAGATGGACTGATGGACGGACAAAGGGATGGATAGGTGGGCAGACATATGATAAAGGCAATATAGAAGAATCGCATACGCTACGTGGTGGATTATTTGGGGTGGTCACTGTAATGGCAACTTTTCTATAGGTTTAAAATTGTTTCAAATTAAAATGTGATATTGGGGGGAAATGGGTCACAGCACACCCTCCTTAGCCCACCAAGCAAAAAATCTGGCGCAGCGCCATGCCCACCAAGCCACAGGCTCACACAGTTTCAATTCTGCTGAAAACTGAAGACTGGAAGAACACAAGTAGCTTTACAGGAACTCACATCACTCATGCCAAAGATTTTCTGCCTCTTTCCTTACAGACAAAGCAATTATTTGAACGTAAGCCAAAAATTCCTGCTCAAGAGGGAGAAAAAGAACTCACTGACTTGTATTCCCAATTTATTCTGTTTGAATTCTTGCACCAAATCTATTTGCTAACTGCACAACGCTCCACTACCCCATGTCCATGCAGCCAAAAAACAAAGAAAAACCAACCCAGGGACTCAAATGCAGCCAGGGGATGACATCTCAGCTCTGGGACTTGAAATGCTCAGGCAGGCCTCAGAAACCCCACTGAAGGCAAAAGAGGATGCAGAGCTCAGTCTGAGGTTAAACTGATTTCACTGAGGTTAGCACACAATATGCACCAAAGAGCCCCAAACAGCTTGTTGCTTAACTCCTCTGCGGAGTTTGGTGGCATCTGGGGTCACTCGTACTTCGCTGGGAATTCAGCTGTTCAGAGATACAAATTAGGAATCCCAGAGGCCAGGGGCACGTGGGAAGCCTAGGGCGTTCTACCCACAGGCCCAGAGGTCGCTGGCATTACACCCTGCTTCCTTCCTGGCAGGACCTCACTTATCCTGAGATGACACGCGATGGCAGGGGCTGGAAGACGCACCCAGCATCTGCAAACGGCTGAACCGATTACAAGAAGGGGCTGTTGCTGGAAACCAGGGCAGCAACTCAAACACAGGGATTTGTGCCAGCCTTCTTTTTTAAAAATAGGTTTTGTTTGTTTGTTTTTAAGCCCCCAAACAAACTCACCAACACCACCCAGCGTCTGCGGGCACCACCCCCCACAGCCACGCAGGCCAGGCAAGCGCGGGCCACAGGGAGAGGTCTGGGAGCGCGCCAGGCAGGGTCCAGCACCTCGCCTGCCAACGGCGGTGACACCCGAGGTGAAAGGCACCAACCCTAGCCCGGGAAGGAGGGTGCGCGTGTTAACAACGGGGCTTCCTGAAATATACCGGCCCAGACCCACGTCCACCCTGGCGACCCTTAAGTCTTGGGAACTGAATCAGGACAAGAGAAGAAAAACCCTTGCAGAAGGGTTTCAGCGTCAGTCTCTGTGCCTCCAATGGCTTTGGGGCTCCCTATGAGCACACAGCACGTCTTCTACTTCAACCTATCTAGCACACTCCTGTCCCGGGAGCAAACCCGCCCCCC